>JAVSBS010023892.1:36332-70389 GCA_033124195.1 Coracias cyanogaster | reverse complement strand
TTACACCTTATACTCCTAAAACTAACCCACCCAGCCCTCGCCTACTCCTGATCTGGCCTCCTATCGGGTCTAGCCTTCCTCACAGCAATGAAAATACTGAGACATTTGTAAATAGAACAAAAGCATCCTTAGGCACAGTTATTCTCCCAGATGAAAACTGAAATTATTTACAGAACCATTCACTTAGGTTAATCTTACCTGTTTGGGACAAGAATGTCGACATACTTGATTGGCTGACTGTGCTTTGCTTCATCTTCACTTGAGATGCTGTTATCTCAGCTTTGTGAAAATTGATTCAAAGAGAGGTAATGACAATACATACTAAATTTGAAAAGCAGAAATTCTAAAATTGCCAAATTAATGAGGTATTGAAAGCTATGAACAACTCTACTGTCTTCTATCTGGTTTCACATGATCACCCAGCCTGGGAAGGATCTCTGGAGGTCTAGTTCAGCTTCCTGCTCACAGCATGGTCAGTTGTGAGATTACAACAGATTGGTTAGGGCTTTATAGGGCTCCCTTATAGATGTGCAATATATCAAACATATTTGTCTCACAAATACACTTCAGCTGTGAATTCCCTTTTTAAAAATAAAATACGTTTTATAAAATAGGTATGCTATGGACTGATGAAGATAAATAAGAATGTGTACATTTTTATATAGTTAACTTAGATGTAATAGGTGGTTACATATATACAGATACGTTAAATCAATGCAGCGGCAGACTGTGGGTTTGATTTTGATCAGTAGTCAACTGCCCTTACCCTGGAGCCTTGCATATCAGGTTTTCCCACTGAGGACAAAGTATGACTGAGTGCTGCATAAAGTAAAAGCATGGCAGTGGAAGGGGGGAGTACACATTTACTGAACCATGGTGGGTAAAAAGATGTGAAAAGACAGGAACAGTTGTTAAGTTCAGTGCAAAAGGTAAGGCTCATCCCTGACAAAGGAAATTGTTTACCTGCTGCGCCTTCTGTTAGCTGTGGTTGTTTATCTGGGCACTTCAGAAAATTAAGGCTTCCTACATCTGTTTTCCCTAAAGATCTATGGTGCTACTTTTTTTTTATAGCTTGCATCCAATCTTTTCCTTTCTTTCTTGAAAATGAGATAAATACTGCCAAGGCTGGTGCTTAGAGAGGGCCCAGGTGAGTAGCGTACCATTGCCATATAATAAACTAAATGATTGCTTTGGTTTGCTTGTGGTTTTTTAGGTACTTGAGAAATAGAAAAGCAATGAGCACTTATGTCTGGGTGCTGAGTGAAGTGAAAATATTACAGATTAGTGTCAACTCTGGCAGGCCCGTAATAGCAAGTGGGCTGGTTTTTTGTGTATCACCCATTAACAGCAACACACATAGAAACTTCTGCTTTCATTTGCTACTTCACTACAGGTGGTAGGTGCACACTCCCAATGGCCAAGGGTGTGGCAGCATAACTGTTTTGCTTGTTTTTATCTCACTCTGGGTCTCACAAAATGGTACAAATTTCCAACTTGTACCAGCTTTCCCATTTCCGTTCTTCCTCTGACTCCTCTCCCTTCATGATGGAGGAAGCTGCTGCCATCTCCCTTAGGAGATGTCAAGGCAGCATTTTCTTTTTTTTCCTTCTCTCTCTCCTCTTACTGAGAGGAATTGGACCTGGGAAATATCCCATATCCCATCTAATTCACCTTTGTGCTTCCTGATTTGTGAGCATTTTCTCACTCAGGTCTGGCAGTAAGAGGCATTTGTTCAGCTAAGGGAAGAGGCACAACGTATCACTGCACTGTTCCTGGAGTGTAATGGTAGGGCATTTGCCCCAGGGGGAAGTTCCTCCTCATCAGCTCTCTGCTGTGAGAAATCACTCAATTTGTATCCCATCACAGCACAACTTCACTACTATAAGCTATTTACCACCCCTTCAGTGTCATTTTGTTTCCTGAGGGGATTATCACAGAAGGTGCTTCTCTTCTTGCCCGGCTCTCATTATTCATTTGGTCCAAATCACACCCCTGAGTTGCCCTTCCTGAGCAGGGAAAGAAATAAAAAGGGCAAAAAGATGGGTTACTTATGTGAAATAGGGATAATCTAGTTTCTGGCAGGAACTAGCACCTTTTCAACCTGACTCCCTCATGCTGCTATCTGAGTTGCTGACAGCCTGCACTAATGCCTGCATAATTCCCTTCCTACTGAGAAAGAGTAGAAACCACTATGTCTTTGAAAGCTGGTAGAGCACAATTTGCAAGATTTCATATTCAGCCATTGCCTCCCTATTGGTCATTATTTGCAAATAGATTTTCAAGGCTGATGATGCCTTTCCCCAGTTCACAATAGCAGGAGACCAGAACTAGATCTTTGCTCTCTAAGCCTTTTAGGTCATCACCTAAAGCAGAACTTGCAGGTTCCTTCCTGCAAGCACACAGAGAACAACAGTGAGTGCTTCTGTCGCGGTCCAGGTGCAAGCGTCCGTACAAGATCTTGCAACCTCACTTTCATATGATTGAGCTATGTAAGTTTTTTTAGTGTAGCAGTAGACCTGATGGAGCCAGAGAAAAAGTCAACTCAATTAGTACTTTAAATCAGAGGTTACATTTCCAACACAAAAGCTCCTAGGTCTGATAGTTTCTCCCATTATTCTTGTTTCTGCAGCAGAGACAGGTGGATTGCAGAGGCACAGATGTCTGGCATCTGGCTGTAAACATGCTCATCCATTCACATCTGAGTGAGCAATGCATCCCAATGAATTGGAGTGAAAAAGAGCAACTCTAAGTGGAAAGACTGAAATTTCCTCCCATTTGGTACTGTCACTGCCTACTGCAGAGATCACTGATTTGTACCTAACACCAAGGAGATGGCACAAGCAGATGCTGGATGGTGGAGTTTGGAGCTACAGCCTCCTAAGTGAGTCCCTGGGAGAGAAAAGCACTGAGTCTCTTCAAGCTCCCAAATTCAGCAAAAACAGGACAATACATTAATGCCAAGAGAATGGATCCTTTGAAAGGTAGCATCTCTTAGCCCCCACCTAACAAATAGCTGATATAATCCGGCATAAGACCTCTGCAAGACTGTCAGCTGTCATTCTTCTTGGGACAGCTGTGGAAATTGCATACTTTTTCCAACAGTTTAGACGGTTGGTTGTTTTGTGGGTTTTTAGGTACTAAGGAAAGCCTTTTCATTTGAAGTTGGGGGATTCTATAAAAAGCCTGAAATTAATTTTTTCTCAACATGTTTTTGACCTATTCAATCCAAAAGCTCTTGAATGACAAGGTAAAGCTTGATCAAAATGGAAGCATTTCTATTGTCCTTGAATAGTCTCAGAGGGAGAAAAATAAAACTTACTCTCATCTCTTCTGTTTGTTTACTCTACACAGAATGCTTAAACTTTCCCACAAGGTTTTTCTTTGAGAAAGTATGGCATAGGCCTTTCATAGACATTTCAGAAATGAATGCACAAAGTCATTTTTTTAACTTCCAGTTCATAAAATGTATACTCACTATTACATTGGAGAATGACTGCAAAAACCTGAAGTGAAAGCCATTTCATGATGGTCAGCAACTATTAGTTTCCATTTCATAACAGGATTTTTTTAATCAAAAAAATGATTGAGGAAAATGTCTAATGTTGTTCCTTCTGCAGAACAGATTTAATACAAGATGGTAGTTTTCAGGTACCATAGGCAAAGCTGATTACCCTCACAGGTCAGTAACAGTGCATTTCCCAGATACCTCATAAAAAGGGACTAATTTTGTGGAAAAAGTGCGCAGGCACTTCAGCTGCACAGTGTTTATGAAAGAGAACTTTAGCTTTGGTATGTTGCATAGCATCTTTTGACAACAACTGCATAGCCACCCAATTGTCTGAATTCTGCTCCAGACCAGGAACTAGAATGATAAATATCCCAAGAGGAGGAGCTCTACTCTTCATCTCATCCACTGTTTGAATGTCATATTCCCATCCTCCATCCTTTTCCTCAGACCTGAACAAAGGCTAGCACCACCTAGAGAGGGATTCATCTCCTTAAACTTCTTCAGCCATCTAAAACCTAGACATCTAGTCTAAGGTAGCCACCTGGGATACTTTCATAATAAATAGAGATAGAAGGGTGCATAAGACTGGTGAGATTATTCATTCTCTTGAAAATGCCTGCTCCTCTGCTTCTTCATTGTCTGCGGAGAGAGTTTAGATTATATTCTTATAGTAGACACAACTTTTAGAAAATTAAAGATAATGTTAACAGAAAAAGTAAACAGTTACTATGCAGAACACCAGACAGGCAGTTGTTATAACCAGGATTCTTTTCCGGTATTGCACTATAAGATTGTCCTAAAAAATATTCCTCAATATCGTTTGCACTTGGAGCCAGGAAAGGTTTATGTGACAGTATGTTCTGCATTTTACAGTAATAAAAAGGCTTTATACTTGCCAATATTCTAATGAAGAAACTGGTAGGTATCCAAAGTGTCCATAAAACTGTCTATGTGCTGCCAGTATGGTCTATACTGTATGCGCACGGATAAGCTCTTGCCTGTAAGTCCCAAATGAGTCTAATATTCATGTGGGCTGGTGTCATATCTGCAATGAATTCAAAGTGTCCAGGTTGTGTTTGATATGCCTCATACAGAACACAGAGTTACTTTAGATGCACATAGTGAGTGCATATAGTGACTACTGGTTTTACATTCCTGGATGACCAGAAACCCAGTGCATTGCACAGACAGAAATCTGGTTGGGTATTGCTGAAAGTTATCAGATGGTACATTACAGCTAAATGTAATAAAATTGACAGTATATGTTGAAGATAGATTTCTATCATCAAATGAGAGAACAGTTCAAGTAAAAAAAACTGTAAAGAGCAACTACCTTGCAGTAGTAAGTTATTGGAAAAAAAAGTTCAGCTGTGTACTGAAAGTGTATACAGTCTGGAAAGAGCTGCAAGGAGTGGCACCCACCTGAGATGCATAAACAACACTGAACCTTGATGGGTCTTTGTGAATCTAAATGGAATAAATACACAACATGAGCCAGGAATAAATACACAACATGATCTTTGTGAATCTAAATGGAATAAATACACAACATGAGCCAGGAGGTATAAAAAGCTTCTAGCAAAATCTAAGTAGAATTTAGATGCCAACTAGGCACAGAAGATAAAATCCACATGTTGTCCGTCATTTTGCAAAATAATTACGTCCTGTTAAGTTAGTGCAAGCCCGGCATATCAAAACCAAAGTAAAGTCACTTTCTAACACTGCATGAGATGTACATGGTTCCCTTTCTCAAATACACCAATTTCAATAGTTAACACCAATTAAATACATAGTAAATCCTAAGAGGTATGACTTGTCTTAAAACAATTACTCTAAATTGCTTGGTGGTCACTCCTGGGACTCACTAGCTGACTGCAGCCATCTGAGGCAATTCATACTGCTGAGATGGGAAAGAATATTGAATGAAGAAGCAAAGAAACACTCATGCAGTGCAGTTAAGTGTGCTAGCCTGTTATACATCCGCCTAACATGTCGCATGGAGCAGGTTAGGAGTGCAAAGCAGATGGCACAGGCAGCTACAATGCAGTGAACCTCCGCACTCAACAGATGGCATCAACAGGATGCAAGAAAATCATCAACGTCCTTGTGGACTCGAGCACAACAGAAAGGTTTCCAGAGATAGATACAGGGGGTCATGCCACCATATTAATAGCCAGCACATGTCATGGTAATTCAACACCAGCTGAATAACTTTCAGAAAAGGGTTCTGTATACATCCCTCCTTTATTTGATCTAAACCTTTAAGGACAAATGTCCCTGATCTTTTAGAAAGTTGGGTCCAGATCCAAATTTACAGCTTAAGATGATCTCCACAAGCTGTTCCCTTGTCTTTTTGCAGCTTACTACAAATGGCATGTCCGTATTCCTACCTGTACAGTAATGTCTTTTCCATGCAATTCCTGTTCACTTCTTGGCAAGTTATCCTTCACTCTAACTGCAATAGTTGCTTTTTCATCTATGAAAGGTAATTTTTTTCATATTCTGACACAAAAGAAAAGCAACGTGGGGGTCATGCTGTTGAAGAATGAGTGGTACCTTTTCACTAATGTTATATTCAGAGAGAGGCATGCCTAAGATGTTCTGGATGGTTTGTAGGCCAATGGTTCTTAACTGATTTCAAGTGAAGGACTGGTTAATCTTTTCTGAAAACATATTCTGAGACAATCTCACTGTGATTTGTGGGAGGGAGTGAAAGCAGAGATAATAAATAAAATAATGAGAAATTAACTAAATGCAAATTATTTTATAAAAACATGTTGTTCTAATTACAAAGATTTTAATTGCAAGTATTTATAATAAGAAAAATAATTAGCAGTGAAATTATGCCTGAGGATAGACACCAACAGCAATCAGAAGTTATCCCATGATGCTATCAGTTCATAAAGCAAGACTTAGGATAAATGTTGGAGGTTCAGCAATTATTACATCTTCTCTCTTTTTGCTTTCCCTGTTCATGAGGTGTTAAAGCAATCATATTTGCAGTCAGATCATATAACATCTACTGGTATAATTTGATATGCAGACTGAGAGGAAAAAGATATAATCCCTGCCTCAATAAATATAAGATCTATATTCCAGTCATGTAGAAAGTAGAAGGGTAGGACACTTTCTGTGCTCAGTAAATACCTTAAAATTACCTTTGGGCACACTATTATCTGCATAACAAATTTCTGAAATTATTTTTCACAGATACATACTCACAGCTCCTCCCATCCAAAACTAGTTCAGTAGGACATGTGGGTGTTCTTGGTGTATGAAGTTTGGATGCTTGCATTGTAACCACTGCACAGGTAGATTTTATTTAGATTTTTGGGTTCTTATGACAAAGGTATTTTATCACAACATGCTCATAAGTCACATAGCAAAGCAGTGATCCAGTCTTACGTTGAACCAATATCTATCAGTGTACAGTACATATTTGACTATCAGCATAACTTAGTCCTGATACTATTTTGGGAAGTCTAGGAGTCCTGGCTCTGCTCTTGGAGAGTGCACTTGATGACTAGTTTCAGGTGGATAATGTCAGTGTGGGATGAACCTAGGCTTTTCTGTGGTTTTCGTATCTGTAAACTACTAATTGTCATGCTACCACTTTTTTGGTTAGCAGTTTGTCTCTTTTTTTCTAAAGAGTGAGAGTAATAACTAAGTAACAAAAGTAAGAGTAAAAATAAAGTTGTCTTTAACACAGCCTGGAAAAATGTTGGCATACTCTAATCAAAGATCCAAAAGAAGGAAGAATGTAAGGTTTCATTAGCGATGTCAACATTTATGGAGTGTCCTCAGTCCTTCCATTGGCACTGCAGCCACTACTAACACTTAACGTTAAAGCACTCAATATCTGCTAGTCAGGTTGTTAGCAGTTGTCCATGATTCAAAGCAGAAAGCAGAGCAGTCATCTGCTATTTTCAGTAACCCATGCATGGGTCTTGTTTTTTCTCTGGAGTTCATTCTAAAATGCAAGATATACCATCAGGTTTATTATTTTTACGACATCTGCCTTGACAAAAATATGACTGAAATGAGAGTAATATGGTCATGGTGCCAGAACAGTGAGAACAGTAATAATGATAGCCTCTCTGTTTATTATGATCATCATTTAATTCTCACGATTACACCAAACAGTATAATTTATTGCAGTAATATGACCTGGCTATGAATGATTATACAAATACATATTTTACATTGTTCAGAGGTTTTACATATTCATGCTTTCCTGATGAAAATATATTATGTAGCAACAAGAGGAAGGTCTTAGATAAAAAAAGAAAGCAAATTTCTTCTACATGACAGCTATCCATTTGAGATCCAAGCAGGGTATGAGAAACGCATGCAAATGTGAAATCTTCCTGTTAATACTAGGATTTCTATGGATCATCTGTTAAAGCAGCACTTTGTTACTGTCTTCTGCATCCTGATCCTGAACTATGTGAATTTACACTTGATAACAGATGAATCTAACTTTAAATTATATCCAGCTTCTAAAGATAGAAAATAATCCCTCGGGTAATGCTTCTCAAATAATGGAGCTTTGGGACTTCCTTTCTATAAAGAAAAACAGAAATTAAAACAAAGACCAAAAAAACCCCTAGATTTGTAGCTGAAACATCTTCATAAAATAATCTCTGCTTGGTCTCCATTTCACAAAAGACAGACCTAATCCTAAGAGTATTTGAGCACACAAGTCATTCTATTCATATTGAAATTGTCTGCAATACTCAATGATTCTACTCATAAAAGTCAGAAGCAAGCTTTTTCACTTGATCAAGCACTTAAAAGATCAAAGTGTCTAAATTGCAAAATACCTTAGTATAGCATAGAATTTCGTTTTGTCTTTTGGAATAAGTCAATTCCGATATTGTTTTGCAGACTAGATTTTTACAAATTCATTTTCCATCTAAGGAAGCAAATTTAATGGGAGCTAATGAGCTTTGCAGAGCCTTTATAGCAATCTATTGTGTGATTGTTTTTTATAAGGAAGAATAAGGTACGTGGTGATCTCAGTCATAATTCATGTTAATGCAGTACATATTCTAAGCTCCTCAAAGACATAAAACATTAAATTTCTTACACCAAATGGCTCTGGCATCCAAAGGGAAGCTGTTAAATATTTTTGAAAGCTATTTATAATCTAGTTATATCTGACACAAATTTATCACTGCATTGTAAGTAACGTTTGAAAGGCTGCTGTAACACAGTTAAAGATTATAAACACGCTTCTAAGAAAATACTAAGCTTAAACCAGAGCTAATCTTTAATATATATATGACTGCTGAATTTTGCTTGATGAATTTCACAGTTAGACATGTCACTCTAGCAAAGCATGTGTATGTCTTTCGTAAGAAAAAATTGTTAGTTGGGGGTTTTTTTGGTTGCTTGGGTTTTTAAAATCCTGACAATAAAATTATGAACTGGTTGCAAATAATAGAGCTTTACTGGAGGCATAATTTGCAGGCATACTCAGCCAGCTTTAACCTGACCATGCTCATTGTTGGTAATTGTAAAGCTTTCACTGCAGCGGCACTGTGCTAGTCCTGAGAACATTTGAAATATCACATGAGAGCTCTTTTCTGCTGAAAAAGGAAAAGATCTGTCTCTAAGTGATGAAAGAAAAAGAAAGCAGCTGTTTTTGTAGTTGATCTGAAATATTTCATGAGGCTCTGGTAATAAGAGAAGAAAGCCATGTAGCCCATACGTTAATTAGTAATACCTTTCTCTCAATTATGCTGATTTCATACATGCTTCTGGAGTGACGTGTGCAAATTATATCAGTTTGCTAATAACATGGGGTTTGTGGCCGGTTTTTGACTGAAACTGAATGTGCACCTTTTCCATAAGGCAAATGTACATTGCGCATTAGCTGCCAGTGTGTGCTCCATGACACGGCTTTGAGAGGACTGACGCCCTGGCAGCAGTGATGGTACCCAAAACCATGGTGTGCGATCGAGCAGCACCGCCCCCAGGGCATCCAATCCCTGCAGAGCATCCTGCCAGCGAGGCACATGGCAGGGCTAGGACATGCAGTTTGGCTTTCCCGAGGTGAAGATCTTTCTTTGCCCAACAGACAACGAAGGATAGTTTAATGTATTTTTTATTAGATTGTAAAGTTGAACCAAAGCGTTTACAGTAAGAGTCATGTTTCTAATAGTGGTTCTCTGTTGTGGTTTTAGTCACAACTGCCTTACAGTGTCACTGACAAAATGTTTGTTATTGGTGAGCACATTCCATGACAAGTTCCAAAACACTGAAAAGGAAATAATGACACTAGCAATTTAGAATGAAAAGAATGACATACACATTAGCTGGTATCTCTTCAGCTTTGAGCACTCGAAGATACATTGAACTACAATTTTCATCAAGCCTCCTTTTGGTTTTCAATTTCCTGTAATTTATTGATTTAGTTTAAAATTAAAAACAAAAAAAAAGCAAAAGTATTATGAGATATAGAACTTTCCTGGCTGTTTTGAAATTAAAGAAAAATTGGCAAATACAAGAATCTGAAAAAAAATATGACATTCCACATTGCTTTCTCATTAAAGATGTTATGAAGGTTTTTTTGAGAAGCTATGCATACAGCTGAGAAAACAAATTACCACATGCTTAACACTTTTCTTAGTTGCTGATATTCATGTAAATAGAGCTTTGTGTATTTAGAGTCATAGTCCTTATTTCTGTTAATCACACAATTACAAATATCAGAAAATCAAGAAACAAAAATGTAATATTCTGCCATAAACCCTTATATGTGATCACTACACAGTTAAGAAATTATAAAAATTTCTGCATTCAAAACTGAGTAGGCTGCTCCCATAAAGAAAAGTCATACACTGCACTAACAAGGTCTTCATTCTAATCACTCTCCTTTAGGGGACAGAAGTCACAAAAGGGAAAAAAAATACTCTGGCCTCCAAAGAAATGTAGAGGAGTACACCAGTATCTTTCCAGGAATCAAACCTCTCAGTCAGAGCCTGTTTCTCTTCTGCAAAATAGTAACAACAATGTTTTTGTCACAAGCTAAAATGACAGGCAAAATGGACAGTTTATGATACTTACAGCCTCATGTTTCTAGCAAACAGGGAAGACAAGCAGGTGGCTTGAGATGCATTATGGTCTGACAAGATTATCATAGGACCGGGACCTTGGAGCATGTACCCCAGATAGGTACAGAGCTGGTTGTGATTCAGCACCCAAGTAAAAGCTCAAAGTACTATCTTTGAACTAAACAAAATTGCTTTTCAACAAACAGAGCTTGTGTTTTTCACTCTAATTCAAAATTTTCTCATGGCTTTCTGGGTCATTTCCATTTTATCTTATTAAGTTGCAGACAAAAAAAACAGTGACAAAGTATGTCAATACCACACATGCCAGTAATAAATGTGGAGGTAAATGGCTCTTTTCATACACCTATCCCAGGGCCTGGAGAGTGGACCTGTCTTGCGGATGCCAGCTTTTTTGTCTCTGCATCTTGTGTCACTGACACATCCAGTTTTGATTGACCGTGGGATTTTCTAAGTGAGAGTTGTGAAACACAAATACATTTCATTCAAAAACAGGGCTTTTAGGACCTTCACCCTGTTCCTAGATGTAAGTTTACACCCTAGCTGTGCAGGTTAAAAGGAAAAAATCACTTGCCCTTTCTACTACTTGGCTCTCACTGAAAGAAAAGGCTCTCCAGGTGACAGAGTAAGTGACTTGGCCTTGGTGGGCAAGAATGCAAGAAGTGCCAGAGCACATCCTGCTCTGCGGCTCTTGCTTGCTTACTTTGAGTCACAAATTGCTACATCTAAAAGTTAGCTTCTTCCCTTCCTATTGTTCACCTTGTCCCTGGGTCTTCCTCAGACAACACTAGTAATAAGTTTACTGCTTCTTCCAGATCTTGGACAAATACATGATGTATGAGTGCCAAGAAGCAGTCCCTGAGGGAGTTCACTGAAAGGATTTGATGATGAACAAGAACGATTTCAATATACAATGACATTTTGAGACCTATCAGTTAGCCATCTTTAATTGCTTTAAAATATCCCTCGCAGAGCTTTAAAATAATTTTAATTTGTTAATTAAAGTGTCATGTAACATCAAGTCAAATGCCTTCTGTAAGTTTGGCTTGACACTTTTACCATCTCCACTGATCTTATGACTCATAAAGAAACTACTTAAATTTGATTTCCATAAACTTGCACTGACTGAACAATTACAGTTCCATCTTTTAGCTTTTTACGTACTAGGTCTGTAGCATCCACACCATTCACCATTATTTTAGCCTGAAATATTTCTCAAACTTGCTTTTTTCATATGTTTCATCATACTTAAAAACTGCTTAAATTTAAATAGAAGTGTCAATTACTGAACTGCTTCTCTACTTCTTTCCCTCTTCCTTTATTATCCACTTTTATAGCAATATTTATTTTACATTCTTAGTTTAAATGTTTTAATTTCTTAATAAAATTTTCATTCAAAGTATCTATACAATTAGGCAAAGCACATTATAGCATTATGATTATCAAATGTCAATTGTGAAGACTACAAATATTTTGTAGTTTGAAGATGGAAAAGCAAAATTTTACAACTTTTCAGGTCTGTTGTGATCCTTAAATAAATGTAGACACGTAATTGCTCTTTTTTAAAAAGTAACTACTCTGAAAAGTCTCAAAACAAATCTTTATCATAGAGAAATGAATTTATGCCTACATTGGATGAACTTTTTGCACAGGAGGAAGCTGAATTATATGAATTGTTAATTGCACAACAGAATCTATTCATTACCAACAAAGCACTGTTTTGAAAGAAACATCCAGACTTACCTTTGGCATGAAGTTTTTTATTTTTAAAAGTCGCAGTTCTTCAAATAAATTATCTCCAAATTTGTAATCTACTTTATTCTTTGTTCTCTTTTCCTTTCTTGAACTGAAAACATAATGGAACTTTAACCTTGGGAACACCTGCATTTTAAATCTGAAGATTAATATATCGCATGAAGAATTTAAAAAAATTGGGATATGTACTCCCATCTATCTTTAATTTATAGCTATCATTAGCAGTAATAGGAGCTTGATTTTCACACTGAAAATAGAACTGTTCTATTCCGTTCTGACTGGTGTGTAAATAGAAAATAACAAATTATCCTAGCATAGTAGATAAGGAATATCATTAACAAGAAAAGAAAAAAAAAACACCACCAAAAAACCAGCACCAAAAAAACCCAACAACTTTTTCTCTTCCATTCCAGTTAATTTTACACTTAAGCCAGTATAGTGACTGTTCTACTGTTTTGGGGTTTAATTTTAGTGTTACAAAATATAGTCTTAAAACATCTGGTGTACAGAAACATCAACCTTTTCATTTTAGAGCTACCTGTGGGTATACTGAAATAATAAAGGTACTGTACTGTCCAGCCACTTAAACACTGTCAAGTGAATGAAAGTTTCATAGCAGGAGTAAGTTTCAGTATTTCATAAAATGTCTTCTCTATCACTGTCATCTCCAGATGACTTACATGCACCAAATTTGACATTACATCTTTTGAAAAAAAAAAAAGCAGGTTAGGATTTGTCATAGCACTTCTGAGGAAGAAAAAAAAATGTTTGAGAAGTGGCATATGAAATTTCAGGGGATGTTACAATGGAATGCACAAAATAAAATCCACTTGTAATACAAAAGCAGCTCTATTATTGTTTGTAAAATGATTGCCTGTGATTCTCTAGCTGAATGGTGTGAGAAAGTGGGGTAGGTTTTCAGAAGATATCTTAGAAGGTAGGAATAGAGCTAGGGTGCAGAAATGTTCTTTCAAATCAGCTATTTAAACTGTAGGTAAATGATCATTTGTTGATGTCAGCTCAACAAAAGTCTTAACATATGCTTAGATATTCTAATAATAATAAAAATAAATGTTTGCAGATTGTGTTATCTTCTACTAAAGCATAAGCAAATTGCCTTTTACGACCTGAAACATGCAGAAATAAAAAGTGCATTAAGAGAGGTAGAATTAATCTTACTGCTAGACTTACCAATATGACTCTTATCATATCAAAGCTAGGCAAATCAGTTTCCCTCCCTTTCACATAAAGGATTATTGTAATTTACTCTACCTAAGTCTTTAAAGGCATATTAATTAAAAGACATCAGCTTTAATGCTGATATTCTCAAACTGATTTGTCCTGCCTACATTTTGACCACTAACTGAACCTAGTGACTCAAGGCATACTGCAGGTACCTCCAATGAGAAGTCCAGACATTAGCTTGGATAAGTGGTCTTCTGGAGTATTTGTTTCTCTGCACTGATAAATTCTGTTTCCTCCATTGACTACTCCCCTAAATGAATCCAAGTCTAAACCCCTGCCTACCAAAATCTGTGGAAAGACAGACATTTCTGAAAATTTTTATCTACAAGTGATTTCCTGTTAACACATTCTGATCAGGATGGGGAATGAGTGATGGCAGCCTGCTGAGGTGCTCCGAGTCGTGCCTAGACACTGTGGGGCTACAGTAGCATACTGTTCCCTAAGGACAGAATCTGACTGACACTCCAGTCTTGGAAAAGGAATTAAAATGACTGGAGGCAAGAAGAAAGGATACAAGCTGAGAAAAAGGTGGAAATGAGAATACTGATAATTTCACTGCACCATCTTGGTCTCAGTTGCATAACTGTTAATGCTTAGCATGAGCTGAATTTGTGTGGCTCTGCTTGTATACAGCTACTGTAGTTGCCTCTTGCATAGACATAACTTTAACAATGTCTGAAGACTTTTGTGAAACAGGGAGCTTTAGAGCCACAGACCTAATAGCATTGAGCAAATGAGAGTTCTCTGGCTAATCAGCAGCTATCCTCTTGTGGACACCTTGCTACCATTGGGTTAATTAGAAAACAGCTGGCACTGGCTTGGGGGAAGAGGAGGGTGTAGGGAGATAGAGTTTGCCAAATCCCTGTGTTTTATTATCTTTCTCTAACCTTTTAGCCTTAATTGCCATTTTAGGAAGTCTAACACAATTTAATGAGATGAATGTTTTCAGAGCTATACCCCTCAAGTGGTAGGAAGTGGGTTTGCTTTGGTGAGCATGTTTAATCCTCTGGGTTTTCCTGCAAACTGTTCAATTTAATTGGATTACACCAGGGGTCTGACTGGGTGTGATGAGGGCCCTCTTCACAGGTCCTTGATTGCTTCATATTGTGTTCATCCTCTTTTACTTCAACCTGGTGGGCTGTAAAATGTGACAGACTGTGTATCTTAAGACTTCGTAAAACATAAAGTTTGCAACTAGGGCAGGGTATGCTGATTTCTGAAAGAAGACAATTAAGGAGAAATGCAGATATCTACTACACTAACCGAAGTATTTGACAGCAGTATCGTTTCTTGAGCTTATGAACTGAGTTACCACATTGCTTGGTGTTTAGAGCAAGTATTTCATACCAAGGATATCTGGAAAAGATGAGCACAGCAAAAATAAGATCAAGAGCACCTGAGTTTAGAGCTAGTAAGAGAGGACAGAGTAAGAGAAAAAGAGGGCAAATGCTAAGGAAAGAAGAGCTTAATAGATGCCAAGCCACACACAGAAATGTTCAACCACCTGCCAATTTGGTGGTGGAAAAGGAGCTCCCTGGGGAGGGAAACCTGAAGAGGTAAAGAGTTAAAGCCTTCTAGAAACGACCACAAGTGAATATCAGAAGAAACATTATAGGGATCATGAAATCATGCAAATAATGTATGTGAGGTGGGTGTTTTTTAGTCTAACTCACATGCAATCATAAGTGATTTAAATGTTTTGCAACATGGTGCAAAAAAAGCTGCACTAAGGCACTGGGAACATAAATGGGGGAAGCTGCAACATACTGTGGTATGGGCAGATGATATATCCCAGTTTTGAGGGCAGGATTTCAAAGAAGTCACACACACATCTTACTGCTTTTTTCCTTCTTTACCTCCCAAAGTTATCCCACCCTCCTGTAGAATGTAACTGCACAAGTAGCTGTAGTCACACACACACAGACCCCAGTGCTATTGCAGCAGTTACTGAAGGGAAATAAAGACAACAAGGTTGTAATTAAGAAGAAAAAATCTTCTTACACTGTAGAACTTGTCTGGGTTTCAAAATGAAGAGATATCCTGGTTTGAGTTAGAACCAAACCAATTTTGTTCAGTGATTTTAGTTTTCATTTGAATCTCTGCTAACTAATGGCACTGTCTGAAGCTAACAGCGTGTTTTCACAGACAGTGTCTGCTTTAGCAGTGATAATGCTCGATATTTAGAGTTACTACCAAGGATTGGTGTGCAGACCAAGGTCACTGCTAACTCTTGTATACTACATCAGTGGGTGCAAAAAGGAAAAGGCCACAGCTGCGGGGAGGAACAGCCAGGACAGGTGACCCTAAACTGACCAATGAGAGATTCCATCCCATATATGTCATATTCAGTGTGAAGCTGAGGGATCATGAGGGTCTTGACTGTCCTGCCTTCCCTGGGCCTCTGCCCTCTTGAACCCTTCCCTTTGGCCTTCCCTTCTTGGACCTTCTCGTGCTTTCTTTTATGTGTTCCTGAATGCAGTTCCCGTCAGCTGGTGAGCCCAATCTGTGACTCTCCCAGAGCCTGCACCACAGCCAGTGGTGACAGTGATGTAATGGCCATCAGGGGGAGGTTGGGTTTGATACTGGTTTTGTATATATTTGTATATATTCCATTTTATTATTATCTTCATTAAAGCAGTTTAAGATTTCTTTTCTGATCCAGAAGCCTCTCTCTCATTGTCTCCCTCTCCCATTTGGGAGGGGGGCCATCCATAAGTCTCTCTCCCTTATCCCATTTCTCTTCCTCTATTTGGGTGGGGAAAGATGGATTAACAGAGAGTGTCTGTGGTAGGTCTGGTGGACTGAACCTAAACCTCGACAAGAGGCTACAAGATTTCAAATAATTCCCAGTATTTTCTGAACTTCAGTACTATGTTGTTGAAAAGTAAATTTTGCAATAAAGTCATGTGAACAGCTTTGATGGTACAACATCACTACCTGTAAGGTTCAAGCTGGTGTCCATGGGACAAAGGCAATATGATCATTTATCTCAGGTTCTATGGTTCTTGGTGGCTAGAAAGCCATTTGAAGAAAAATGCTATAGGTTAATTTTCAAAGAAACAGAATAATTTTCTGAACATACAGTCATAAACCTGATGAAGATATGAAATAAAATCTTGAGTCTCTTTAAATGGTTTCTGGTCATCAAAAATCTGATAAGTGCAAGAACTGACAACTCAGTAGGATAAATGCATTAGCCAGAAATAACAGTAGGAAGGAGCTGAATAGCAAGAAAGATAGTATGCTTGTGGAAACCATCTACTGTAAGCAAGGGAAAGTTGCTTAAATGAGGAGGCAGAAACAAGTATGAAGACAAAACAATATGGGGTGGTTTTTTTGCTGTAGACATGCATAAGTTCTCATAGAAGTATCAAGTATTTGGTTCTACCTACTCCTACTATACAAGTGACTGCAACTTGAATATTCATTACCCTAAAGCTGTACAATACCCTAGTACATTCCTGAACAATTTTAATTTTGTCCTGTATGTGGCAATTACAGTGACATTGTCTGTCAAGCACATGCAAATAAAAAAGGCATGTGAGACAATTAAGATTGATCAGATGAATGCTATGAAAGTCTACAAGGGATTGATAAAGAAACCCGAGATAGATTAGAAAGTCAAAGGAGGAGAAAAATTTCATACAGGTGCCATTTGAGCAAATTTTGAATAAGAATTTAGGACAATTTTTTTAAAATTAGAAATTTATAGAGGAAGATAGGGTTGTAAGCTTCTTTTTTTAAGAAAATTGTGGGCATAGTTTATATTTGAAAATGTGACAGTAGAGGTTGTTATCATGTTTTGAAATGAGACTGGAGCAAATGAAAAGAAGGAAAAAATAAGCAAATTTATAACCTCCACTTGAAAAACCATAGCGACATATAGGAGTTGTAAACACAAAATTATTTGAGAAGAATAATCTAAAACAAATTGTTAAAGTTCTGAGTTAGTAAATTTAGGGTTATTACATCAGATAAATAAATCAAGAGATGTATTAGTTCTGTGGTTGAGGCACAGCATTATACTATGTATCCAGTAGGAAAAAAGGAAGAATTTAGAGGGAAAAAAAAATCAATCTCTGGCTAGATCAGTGTGTGGTAAATATAACTGGATTGCAGAGGTAAGTAGGGCTCTCTGCAATTGTGTGCATAACCTAATTAGGGTGGTAATTAGGACACAGGTAAAACCACAAAAGAAAAAAAAAAAAAGGATGTTAAATTTCAAAGAGTGAGTTTTAGAAGAATGTAAAAGGACAGGATGAAATCAAGTAGGATAAATCAATAGAGATAAAGGACACAGAGGGAAATGGAAAACATTCAAAGATAAATTAATGTATGCCCAAGGGTTATGCATGTAATCTAGCTAAAAATACACCAGAAATAAAGAAGGCTAATGTTGATGAACAAAGAAGCACAAAATATATACTCTAGCTATATCTAAGGGACCATGTAAAATGAATACAGCTGAAAAACAAAAGGTCAGAGATTAAGCTAATAGTACATCTAGCAGATAACAATAATACCTATTCCATTAAAAAAAAAAAAATACATTTCTCAAGGCAGAAAAGATTAATATCTCTTGGATTTGGAAGTAACCAGAAGACAATAAAGACCAAAATAATTACAGGGAGTGGGATATTAAGTGTAAAATGCTGAAAGACGTAACAAAAGCTGTCAAAGATATTTTGGATTCAGAGCAGAAACTCTTGTGCTAGAGGACTGCAACTCGGATACTTACTTTTTACAGTACTTCATTAGCATACTCTAAGGGGATATATGAAAATCCTAAAAGTTCTAAATGCCTCTTGTAAATTCAGCCATTTAAACAGATGATTTATGGGTGCTTTTATAGGTGGTGGGCACATTATTAGGAGATTGACCTCTTACGATCATAGATTTCTGTCCTGGTTTGGGATCCAACACCTCCTTAGAAAAATAACAGTAGAAAATTACACTCAAATAAGCTAAATCCTCAGAATACACTGTATGCCTGCTGTGTATGTGACTCTGATAAGCATCAGAAGAAGCTATGAAAGCTCAAAGTCTTCCAAAGTTTCAAGCTAGCAGATAGAGAAAAACCTCAGGAAAATTTCAAATAAATTTCAAGCAAGTGTGTTGAAGTAAAACAGTGCCAGATTTGCCAGAACCATACCAGAGTTCAAAACAGAGGATCAATGTGTGGTTATGAGCATGGCCAAACCCCTGCCTTTCACTGAGGCCACTTAAGATGTAAACTTCCTTGACAGCCCCATTTCTTCTTCCACCAAATGTAAAGGGAACATTCGTAGTAGGAAGACCAAAAAGAGTCACAGCTTACACACTTAACTGTGATGCCTAAAGTTGCAGGAGGGTAAATCAGCTCTAAATATAGTTTATTACCATAATTATAAAAACAATTGCCCTCTATACATAACAATGAAATGAGAAAATCAAATGACTAACTGCCTGAATTAAGTTGATAAATGCGCTACAATATAATAGGTAGAATGGATCCAGTGAGATAACTGGTTGAAAATGAGTAATTGATAATCGTTTTACACCAGTAGTTCTTACTTGCTACAGTCCATAAACTGTCTTTCTGTAATTTTCCAAAGTATATGACCCTCTTTTTTTTTTTTTGACCAAGTAAGAAAATATCTTGGCATGACAGAAATTCTGTTCATCCTTGATAAAAAGTAATTAAAAAGCTAAAATACAGGGCAAGCAAACTTCATGTTCCAAGAAGCAAGCATTCAGAAATTTCTTTAGCTGGAGGAAGAAGGAGAGGGAATTATGTTTATGTTTTCATTTTTAATCTGATCTTCTTGGTCCTTTTTTTGCCATTTCATGTTAATATCTAAGAACATTCATATTTCTCTTCAGACATGAAAAGAAACTGAAATAAGCTTACAAAATTATCTATGAAACTTAGGAAAAGTAAGATGGAAATGGAGGATATTTAGGAAACCCTTCCCAAATGGCAAAATAATCCAGAATAAGTATTCATAACACCTAATTTTAAGAGCAGTAGTCAGCTCCAGATTCAGACAACTTAATTCAGATGTCTATGGCATGTACATGTCTACACGTCTGAATTTTGAGATCAATCACAGTTGCATCTCAGATCCGAAGTAACCATACCAGTATCCCTAAAAAGACAAAAAAAGAGGCAGCTTCAATCTGCCCAGAAATAGGTTTACATTACTGTTTAATATGTTTACATCAGGGCGAGATGAACTCTGCCTTAGCAGATGGGGAAAAGGATGACAAAATAAATCTGTATTCTGAAATTCTTTTTCATTCAAGTAGTGAGGAAAAAATTAATTTCTTTTAAAGTGCATCCTGATAATTTTAAGAAAAGTATTCTGTCATAAGAGTCTTGAAATATTAAATCTCAGTGAGCCATATCTCTTCAAGTCTTTCGTTGTTTGTTGTTTGGAGAAGTGCTTTAAGAAATATATTAACATCCAAAAATTGCTTTTACTTCCTTTTCTCTTCAAGAATGATAAACAAACAGTAAAACCGAAGCATGGGGCCTGCAGGTAATTTGGAATTAACTAAGCTACTTTATATCTGTTGTCTCAGACACTGGTAGGTGTTTACCTGAGGTAGCACAGCTCAGAAAAGTATGGGAAAAGCCACCCATCAAGAAAAATAAAATATTCTCTCAGTTAGCAGGTACTGGGCTCCCTGCTGCTTCAGTCTGCCAAAAATTTAAAATGTGTTTAGGTATATCTGCAATGACTGCAGGTCAGATATCATCTAAAGGCAAAATAGCAAAGGAACTTCCTTCCCAGACTGTGTGAGCAAAGTCCACTTCCAGGCAGCTGAGGGATAAACAGCATGGAGCAAGGTGCTCTTTAAGATAGCCCACACAGCCACTTCTCCTCACTGATTCTCAGCCCAAAGCAGGGATGGAAACCAGCTTCTTTTATCATGTGAAGTGTGCAATTTGTCTCCAGTGGCTATAGACAACTTCATTCTGTGCACTCAATCTATTTACAGTAGTTGCGTTAGGCTGAAGCAGTTCAGAGTCTCTTCTATGGAAGATGGAAATACCTACTCCTCACGGCAGAGACAGACACTTCTAAACTACTCTTTAAGCTCTCTGACAGTGTCCTTACTCCCCAGTGGCTCCTCCATCTTTTCAAAGGGAGGTTGTGAAACTTATCATTTATAAGCTGTTCTAATGGGGTATCACACTGTTTTTAAGAGGACATTTGGAGGCAGAGAAATCATTAGGGATGTTTTGTCAGAAAAACCTGACAGCCAACCTGAACCAACTTCACAGATGGGATTTTTTTTTTTACATATTTTTCATGTTTTCTACATTTTTAGAAAACAAAAATTAAAAAAAAATACTTTGGAAAGATAAAAAAAAAAGCTCTATAGCTCTTCATCCCTTTGTTTTTGAAAGTTGAATTAAAGTGAGGTGGGAGTTTCCTATGAAGTCTGGCTTCTGTCGAAGGACTTAATTAACATGCCTCAGATAAAGCTTACTGCTGCTTCCTTAGAAAAGGACACTGTAATAGCAAGAGAAAATGTATTCCTATCATATTCAAAAACAGGACAATAAGATTGTCGCTCTGATTGAAGCTGAATATAACAGTATTTGCCTTGGGATTCTCTTCTGCCTGATAAGCACTCACAAGAAATATTTGGGAAAAAAAAAAAAAGCTACATAAAATCTCTCTGAATTCAATTTTCCTAGTAGCTTTTCCTGGATTAATACTCCTCTCTGCTCTGAGGTGCTACATATCTTCACAGATTTGGAAAATCTGTACTGGAAGGAACAGGAGATTATGGAATTTGCATGCTAGCACTCTTCTGTAGATATTGGTGTCCCTCTTTGCAGAGCACAAAGACTGGTTGAAGCTTCAGACAAAAGAATCAATCCATCCTTCTCTTCATTGAGAGTACTTTGAGCAGATACTCCCTTTGATTTTGCTACTTCTTCACAAGCAGCAAGAGAATTAAATGTTAAGATGAGCTCACTCTTTCCTTTATTGACAGCTGGAAGAACAAGGCTGAAAAATCGGTCACAAAGACATTTCTTTATTTGGGGGTTTCCCTGAATCTCCTTTTCTCTAAAACAGATAATTCCAGAAGCCTGGAAGCATCAGGAGTGGTAATGGTTCTAGAAGTATTTTCTTTACACTAGGATGCATATAGTTTCAAGGGGTGTAAGTTTTACTCCAAAGAAGAGTTAAGATATACTCACCACAAAGAAAAAAAGCCTGCTATGCATATCACGAATGAATGCAACAGAAACTTTTCTCAAAAAAAAAAAAAGAAGATATTCTTTTAAAGAAAGATATTTTCCTAAGGTCACATATACATGGTACAAAGAGAAATAATGTCATGCAGCACATTTTAGATCTCAGATTTCTCAAGGAATCTGTAGGGATAACAGTGTAGCATATAGAAATACCTAAAATTCATCATTGTATATCAGATTCTCAAAGCTTCATGTTCCCCTGGATATGTGTGTGATAAATATTCTTGCTTCTATTGCAGTAAAAAACACTTAAATTCAAGGTAGGCTTTGTTTCATGTAACTTTCCCTTCAAGTGTGTGCCATTTAGCTTTCAAAACAACTTATGTAGGACCCCTCATTCACTGATTGCACCTTTGGAAACCTAGTTTTGAATAAACTAGTGTTTGTTAATGGTCTCTCAGTATTTCAGTACCCAGAAGAATCTATCAGAAAACACACAATATTAGAAAAATGAGGCACAAAGAACAACTTTCACAACACAAAAACTCAAGAGGTCCACTGAGGAGCTAAACCAGATCCCTGTCTTAATTAAATGCTGTATCAAATTCAGCGTTAATATACTCATGGCTGTTGATCTGGAGTTTGATAGAAGGTTTTCATGCAATATGATGTAATCTTTAAGATTCTTTTCAGGTATGTGTAGTAAATAATTCAGTTTGTCTTCAGTCCCTGTACTCCTAAATGGACAGTAATCCTCATTGGTAGTCAGAGAGCACCAGATTATATTCTGCTTTCTCTGGATCTGCTCTGGTACAACCCTTTCATCTTTAGAAACAGTATAAAGGGCCTCCTGTCATATGCTCCTATTCAAAAGCATTTTAAGCTCATTGTCAAAAAAAGAATAGTATAATTTAGAGAGGTTTTAATGGCTCCTGAGCAGCCTCGCTGTACAGCACATTTGGGATGGAGGAATGCAGACTGCCTGCTGTGGATCTGGGGATCGGGAGGCTCCAGACTAGCTCCCCTGGAAGCCAGATATTTCATGTAACCCTCCTCAGGTTTCCCCTATGCTGGGCAAGTATTCCCAGGCAAGAAATGTCACTGGCTGTAGCAGTAAGTCTGGATCCTACTGGTCCAAGCTGGAATCATCAGGAGTGGATAATGCTCTTCCATCCAATTCCCTGGCACAATTTGGGTGATAAGCTTCAGAAACTTTTCCCAGTTTGCATGCAACCACAAAAGAAACTCTTGATGCAGCCCACACTGTGCTGGCTGGTCCCACTGCCCAGCTACATATAGATGCCCTTTCAACATCCTGACAGCCAGACCCTGTCTGGCATCTGGATCTGGCATTCTCAGTATCTCCTATCTCCCACATACTAAGTCAGGAATCCAGGAGTCTGGGGAAAATCAGTCCCCTAAATTTCCCTTTTTTGAGGAAAGTCCCCCTTTCCCCTAGGAAGCACAGTCCCCTTGTGCTTCCAAACAGGCATCTGCTACAAAGTCAGGAGTGCTAGTGGATGTACCAGCCTCCTTAATCCTTCAGGTGAGCATCTCCCACAGGGATGACTGCTGCAGTGCCCAGCTCCAGAGGAACAGGCATAGGTCTGAGCAAGCAAGCAACCACTCTAATTTATTCAAAGTGTCCTGTCTCTCCACAACAATTTCTTTTTCAAAATGATATTTCCTCAGAAACAAAAAGTGACAGTGGGGATAAATGCAGTTTTGAGAAAAACAAAATGCTCTCATTATTTTTATACCAGAATACTTCCATTGAGCAAATACACTTATTTTAACCAGAAAGCAGGTTTTTCACTGAGAAAAAGCATTTCTTTCCCAAACATTAGTCAGTTAGTATCCCCAAAATCCAGACTTGTTTCAGAAAGCAATTTAGGATCAGCTGGCCACAGGTAAGGAGGATGGGGATACCTGAGATATCCAAAAGAATTAAACAGACATGAGACTAAGACAATCGATGATCAGTATGGCTGGCAGAGCCAGCAAGTTAGGTAGATCCGAACTGACTTCAGAAGAGCCATTCAGTTGTCTCTGTCCCAGACTCCTGCTCTAGCAGCGTGCATCAGCTCAGGCACCGCACCAGATCCATGCTCGCTCTGTACATTAGTACCATTCTGCCTCTTAGCAATAATCCCCTGGATCAGGAGCACTGCTGGAAAAAAGCAGAGACGTGGAGAAAGAAAGCTCGAGGAGCTACTACACAGTGCCCGTCAAACTCTTTACCTCCTCTCCAAAGCAGCCATGCCAGACTTGGGCTAGTTCCATGCAGAGCCATTTGGTTGACTCTGCATGGTGCAGGGAGACAAAACGGTATTATTTTAGGCTCTGTAAATTGTCTGAACCACTTCTGGGCCAACTTGACACTGGAAACTATAAAGTCACCTTTCCAGAGCACTGTACATTACCATACAGGTCTTGCCAGATCCTACCTGGCTCTGCAAAGAGCCAGCTCAGTGTCCCTACATCTGCAGTTTAACTAACCCACAACTTGTAAACCACCCACAAATAACTGAGAGTTGATGGGGTAGAATTTATTTCATCCATGTAAATTCTCATTAATCTGCAATTTCTAAGCAGGAAACTGGGGGGAGGGAGGGTAAAGGACATTTTTACTGAAGTGAATCCAAGTGAAACATTAAGAAAGTCATTACATTAAATTGCAGGAATAATACATGAAGCAGGATGGTTTTGGAAATTAAACAAGCCTCTGTTCTCATAGGCTGTGGTATGAATTATATCCGGTCATTTTCTATGTGGCTTTTTCAGTTGGGATAAGTGGAAGAAACTTACTACAAGGACTGGAACAATGTGGATTCCTCATCACAACTGTCAAACCAGAAATAATCTGGCCAAATACTGCCACTAATTTAACAATAGAAGTTCTCAAAATAATTCTTTAATTTATTATTGAACAACCTTCTCTGCTCAACAGAGCTGCTTTACACAATCAGTCAGTTATGTCACTTTTACATGTATATGAAAATAACCATTCAGTCTTCAGTGGTCTTGTTATTCATTCTCCACAGTGTATTTAAGTGTTTTGCAATGTCTTTCATCTTAGAACAGGGAACATACATACTTTTCATAGTACCCACTGGCAAGCCCTACTTGGTGTGGCATAACTAGCCAACTGATTTTTAAGAGGTGGTGGTTGGGCAACTGTTCTCAAAAACACTCAGTAAATGGCAGTATAATTCCTGTTATCATGGGAATATGGCTCCAAAATTTAAAAAAAAATTATATGTGTCAGGCAATAGACCTCATAAAAGAACAGAAGATAACTTCTGGGATGTTAAGATGTATAAAAGGATTGACTGGAAAGGCAAAATAGATAATAGCTAATTATAAATAAGAAAATAATTGCTTAGGTTTGCTGATCCCTTATGAGAAATGGTTCAGTTGCTAAGAATATATCTGACTTTTCATAGGGGCTTAGTCTGTTTATTTAGCATAAAAGGGAGAAAATACGTTATTTGTACTTTCAAGCATCCACATGGCATCACCTTTGTGCCCTAAAGAAATTCTGGAGAAAGCTAAAGAAAAAAAAAATATTCTTTTTCTTATTTTGCCACGCTAGCTAAAAACATCTGTCCTGAAAAGAAGTGATAAAGTTGAAACAAGCATTCAATTGCATTAAATTTCTGGACAGTATCCATTCTAACAACAAACCACTGTTATCGAGGGGAGAGGAGCTGGGTTTATTCTTATGCCAGCAAGGTGTTGTCCTATGAAGGTGCCAATAAAAAAGAAAAAAAAAATAAATCTAAGTCGAGTTTTTCCAGTGTGTATGGTATAACTTTTAAAAGCAGCCTCCAGACTTTATTTTAGAGGTATCTGCAGGACACATTGCTTATGTTAAAGTAAATCCAACCCATAAGAGGTCACCTAAAAATAAATTACTGATTTTTGTTCCAGTATTTCTATTCCCAGCGAGCTCAATGGTCAGACTTGTTCTTTGGCAGCAGATAATATAAGCATATTTATGGAGAAAAAGGAGGTATTTTAGGAATGTATATAGAAACAGCTACAGAACTAGAGATACCTGTCTTGATATCTTTGAAGGGATGAAACCTCCTGCTGTGGATTATTTGTAGGGCACTCATTTTCCTCTCTTTCCCGAAGGAAGTCTGCTGACATAGGGCTTGAGTGCTAATGAGTTCCTGCAATTCCCATAACTGTGTAACAGATGCAAAACCCCATCCGAATCAAACATTTGGCTACAGGAGGAGCAGGAAGAAGCATCTGGTTTTTGGCAAATAAAGCACTGCTCAGCATTTCAGTGCAGGAGGGGGAAAAAACACAGTGAAATCCCAGCCTAAGGTACACTTTCACATTCAGTATTAATGTACAAAAAATGTAGTTATTTTAAAGCAATAATGAACAAGCTAAGCCATATCTCTTAAGAAATACAACTCAAAGCAGCTGTGAAAATCCTCTTTCTCACACATGCTGACACTGAAAGCAAAACCTTTGGATTCTGTGTACAAAACAGCAGCTTGATGCAGCTTTGTGTTTAGACTGACTGGGAACATTTCTGTGAAAACATACAAAATCAGATTAAGAGATAATCAGAAAAAGCCATTTTGACTCACTGGAGAATTATTCTTTGGTTTAAATATGATAACCAGGAAAGGACCATTTTTTAACCTAGCAGATCCTCTAGCAAAGGTGCCATGACTTTCATATGAGCTCTGAGAAATGTATCATCTATGTATAGATCTTAGCACTTCTTCACTCACCGGCATGATGTTGTGTTATCCTGATGACCTGGAAGAACAGAACACTAGGCAATCCTGAATTATCACAAATTCAGTTCTGATGAGTTGTTTTACTAACTTATGACACTTTACAATATTTGCCAGCATGGAGATTTACTTGATCAGAAAAAAAGTCAGTGCTTGAAAGGAGGAATATGAAGTTAAGGCAAATGTCTTAAAGAGCTCTCTGGTTTGCATTAGGAGAAATGATTTGAAAAAGAAAGCTATAGTTGCAGCCTTAATATTTGATTCGTAAGAACTTCTACCTACTTTTTGAATAGCTTTCCTAAACCCTTATTGTGTCCAGTTGCTGTTAGTTTTTCCAAATTCCTTTGGGCTCTTGAATTCCTACTGCTTCAAACAGAAACCTGAATTATTCTTAGTTCAGACTGGATATTAATTTTGCCATTTACTACCCATTTCTAAAGACGCTGCATTTAATAGGTCGTCCTTTGTAATTTATTTTCTAAAGAAAGTGCTTTAATTTAATCTTCTGTGAATTTTTGATACTGGCTTAAATTGAACAGAAACTATAATAGAAGGCAGTAGAAATGAGGGGAGGGGGGGCGTGGTGGGAGCAGGAGAGGGGGGATGGAACACACACAGGGGATGTATTTTCTTCCTTGGTTCTAAATTATCCTCTCATTCTCCATATAGCAGTTTCTGTTTCAGTTTAATTTTAGCTCTTATTTTTGTATTTGCCTTTGCCTGTACTTCAGGACCATTTTCCAGGAATATATCTTGCAGCCCTTCTACAGAGTTGTCATCCCAGAACTGGTTGATTACTCCAGCTCACAGCATGACAGAGGCCTGGAATTACATCTTAACCTCACAGGACAGAAAAAAAATATGTATTCTTAAATATAGCCTGAAATACTGTGGAGATGAGAGGAAGGTTTAGAAGGGTCTCACCTTTTTAAACACAGCACAATTAGCTGTGACTATCTTGACAGTTTGCCCGAAGCCCATCTTCAACCTGACTACTCCATGGCCGTTGTCCTCAGCATCTCAACCCAGGACCCCACAACCCCACACTTTCTTCATTTTTCCTTACATTCTTGAGATCAGAAAACCAACATTGTTCCTGTTTCCCATCTGCTTCCACCTCCATTTCCTCCCTGTACTTCGTACACACTCGCCAGCATTGCACCATGCACTTGCCAGCAAGTGAGGCAGGGGTGCTCCCAAATCCCAGAGCTGCCAGGTCCTCGACAGCCACGGATAACTGCTGTCTGCCATTATCACAATTTTCATCCCCAGAAACACTCATTGTCAAGCAGGTCCCTCCACTGCCTGGCTGAGATTTGCTCCACCTCCTGTTACTCTAAGTATCTCCTGTGCAGACAGCAGTGCTATTTCCCTGTGCTGCCATGGAAGGAAAATATACACTTCGGTAGTGTTATGCATCATATTCTAACATTGGTATCGAAAATAGATGAGCTAGCAGTCCTGTGCAACCAGGGCACCTTTAGTAATCTTCACAGCATGCACATTCCTGTGTAATGCGGGTCACTGGCTCTAGCATAGGACTGTTCTGCTCTGCCTACAGCTTCTAATCACCTGAAAGCCATAACTGTTTAAACTCCTTCTTATGAGCTAAAAGGAGAGTGGAAATGATGCACACAGACATCTACCACTATTTGGTGTCTCTATTTAACTCTTCTGAAAGGGGCACTTACAAGGTTCAGTTGTCTTAATGAAGGCCAAATCCTTTTGGTTTTATTCGTTTGCTGGTGATATTATCTGTCCTAGCAAACCCATGCCTAACTGCCCTAATTTTCACTTCAGAATATATAGTGGAAAGGAAGAGCTGCAATGAACCATTCTACTGTACAGAATAAAGATATGACTATATCTGTACTCACTAGCTTGGCTATAGTTGTGATGATACTGCAAAAATGTTTCCTGCTCCTGAATTATATATATATGTCAGTGTTGCTTTTGCAGCATTTTTGCAACCCTGTTCTGACTATTTGGCATAATTTGGAATTATCCATAACTTACATAATAGAAAGTACATGTTCATGTGTCTCGTTCATTTTTTTTTCCAACAATAAAGACTTGTGAGTGAGTACAAACAGCAGTTCAAGGGCATGCAGTATTACAATGCAGAAGTGAACTGAGAAATGACATTTCATTAGTTAATTAATTCAGCCAGTGATTTTATGCTTACAATGTCCATAATTCCTTTGAAGCTGTTCCAGATATGCAACTAAGCCACAATTCTTCATTCTTTCCTGTTCTTTCACTTGCAATGCAGTCTTCTTCTACAAAATAAAGATCAAATATAGCTGTGATAGTCAGGGTAGCTTAAAACTGAGCTGGGGACATCAGGAACAGAAAGCATATCTGTCTATAACCTGAACTGTTAGCTTTTTCTAGGTACCAGTTGTCAATTAGGCATAACTGAGCACCCACAACAACCATTGCTCAGTAGATTATTTTAGCAAAATGCTCAAAAAAAAAACCCTGTAGACTTTCCTGTCCTTAGATTTCTTTAAAGAAGAAATCTCTTCTTTTTTGCTCTTTTTTTCCTTAAAAAGTAGAATTACAGGAACTAAATATCACGTTGAATCAAAGTAAGTAGTTTACTAATCTATGGCAAGGAAATAACAGGTTGTTGGGTTTCTCTTTAGGTAGTGCATATACATGCTGCTTCTCCCTTCTCAAGTTTAATGCTCCCTATTAAATGAAAGACTGCAGAATATTGTTGCTAACAGCAATGTTATGGCTTTTTCACCGTAATTTGCCAAGATGGAAGAGATTTTTGACATTTTTAGGAAAAAATTTCACAAAGAGGATGACCAAACACAGGAACAGGTGGCCCAGAGAGGCTCTAGACTCCCCGTTCTTGAAGATATTCAGAACCCAGTTGGGCTTGGCCCTGAGCAACCTGAGCTGCCTTTGAAGTTGAATCTATCCTCAAAGTTAGCCCTAATGACCTTCAGATGTCCCTTCAAATCTAATTAGCATTAGGACTAAGAGGTGATAGTCTTATTCCAATATATGTAGATTTTCCTTTAAGCAATTTCCTCTGGACTGTTGGTTCACTAAAACTCTCAAGTTTGAGGGAAAGTCAGGCTATTCAGGATGATTCTTAGACATACTGTGCTTGAGTGTGTTTTGGTTTTGTGTTTGTTGTTTGGGTTTTTTTTAATAAGATCTGTAGGCTGTAAATTTTAATGTAATTAATGGTGAGATGATGCTGAAGGAGACGTGAAAAGCTCTGGAACTTACCTGTTTCTTTCTATAGTTCTTTCAGGTATGTAACTTCTGGTCTTTTGTACTCCCTAAAGTTTGTCTTAAAAAGGGGAATTAATCAAACTAAATATGGATTACTACATACATAGGATGGGCATGTTAGGCTTATTTTTAATATTTATATTACAGTGTAGATATACTTATCCTCGTAAAGATGGCTAAAATAAGACAAATTAATTGTCCTCTCAAAGTGTCTGTTTTTGTCAAATGACAACAGAAGTTGCTGAGATTAATTGGTTATCTCAGCTCTAAACCTCTACACCACAGATGCCTAAAGTTAGGTGAGATAAATTCCATCTCATTCCACTGGGTAATGTGTAAAATCACATGGCTTGGGAAAATAGGTATTCTGTGGTCATTCCTAAGACTCTAATCCTTATTTTTCTGTAACTGCCAAGGTGATTCATTCTCAGTTCAGGAAGTCTTTGGTGAGAAGCCATAGCAAATCATGTCCAGGAGCAATTTTGCTGAAAAAATTCTACTTCCTATTCTATTTCCTATTCTTTTCCCTGGGGCATAAGGACTGTTGCATGTTTTAGGAAATGGTCTTGATTTAGAGGTGCTGAAGACTGAACACACTGCTGAAGTTAGAGAGTCAGACCTTTTAATTTTTTATTTAAAGGGAAAATATTCTGCACTCTGCATTCCAGGCTTCTGATCAAGCTTTTCAGCAGGAATTTAGGAAAGGGCTCTGATTTTGACCTACTTTATTGATTTTGTCTGTTATCTGGTGGAAAAGTAAGATGTCCAGGTATGGATTGCCTGGTCATCATGCACATAGATGTGAGAGTCCTTAGAGAAACGTGATGTGGCAGAGAAAGGCTTAGAAAATGGCTGTCTTCCAAAGTGATACTGTACCTGGCTTGTCTTTGATTGCACCACCAGATACATCCACTGTCTTTTCAGCTGTCAGCCTTAGATAGTTGTTATTCTGTAAATGTGAATAAAGTCAAACCCCTCGATGCTGGAGAGCTGGGAGTGTAGCTCGACGTCTTGCTGTCTTTTGTGGAAGTGGAAGGATATTTAGTTCATCTGCAAAGAGCTATTCCTTCATTTTAGCTTCACTTCCCTTTTAGAAGATATGATTATGTCCCTCTTCTGTTTCTTCACTTTTTCCTTGCTGCTGGGACTGAAGTTGTGCAAATTCCTCATTGTACAATGAATAAATAAATGCAACTTTCCTCTCTTCCCCTTTCCTTATGTAACTGAAAATTTAACCCAGATAAATAAAAAAGAATGGATCTCCTTTCTCAGTAAGGATTTAGGTTGAAAATCCTGGGGATAGCAATGGAACGTGTGAAAAGAAACCAAACTTGTTCCTTTCACTTAGCTTGATATTAAAAGAGAAATTTGTGGGATGCCTCTGTTCAGGAATGCAGAATGAAACAAAACAACTGTCTAACTTGCTGGAAACTGAATCCACTGAGTGTTAGAAAGCTCTAATAGTCATCCCTCTCCCTTTCAACTGCTCACCAATTGTATGTTTTTACCAAGAAACATGCAAACAGCAGAAAAGAAACATTTCATTTAGAATTTTCAATGTTAAATAAATTTGCATTTACTTCACTTCTTAACTTTTTGTCTTGCTTCAATTTTCTCTCTGTTGTGACAGTAACAGCCGTAACATTAATACATAATTAGATGGGTAGGAATGTGCTCAGAGTCAATAGCTTGTAATAGCTCCTTTGGAGCCATAGTAAAGCATCTCCTATAGCAAATACATGGTTATGGACTTGTTAAAACAGACATTAGTTACTCAGTAGTCCATTATGGCTCCTTATAGTCTACCATTTAAGTAGATCTATATTTAGAGTCATATTGATCAGTAATTAAGAGATAACATGGTGGCAAAATGGAAATAGATCATAAACAGTCTTAAAGAAGTAATTTATAGAAATGATAAAAACATCAGGAACTGGCAAATGTCTTTTGCACTATTTTTGCTTTCATGTAGAAACCAATAAACTCAATAAAATTATAACCTATATTATGAGATTCCCTTGTGTAGGCTGAAAAGCTTACTTCATGCAGAATTAATTTTTAAAACAGAGCTATTAAAACTAGAAAGGAGTCAGGCAAGTCACCACCACGTATGCAGTCTTCATCTACTCATTGTAAAAGTTAACTTTATCAGTGGTGAAGCACTGGTAGAGGGAATTCAGCCACTTTTAATTTAAGCCATCTGGCACTTTCCCATCTCTCATTAGTCTATAATACCAAACAAATGAGTTTATCCACTTTTCTGTTTTACAGTTATATATTCACTGAAATACAGTTATAATAATCACTTAACTACAAATAGTTAAAAGGTTCTATTAAAATATGCCTAGAAAAGATGTTTAGGCGTGATAATCTTTTAGACTATTTGAAGTGCCACAGTAGTATTAATCCCTTACAGTACTCATATGGTACTCAAGATACTGGAACAAGATTAAATGTAAACCCAGATAGAACAGCTATTCCTCACTTGGGTTACATTTCCCTCCACAAGGGGACTGTGATAGCATTACTCATGTTGTGTGTAATGGAATTGTTTAATCCACAATAGCTCTTGCAAATGTAAAGATCTAGTTACCATGCTTGTACTCACTGAGTTAAAAAAGGGATGTTCTGCGGAAAGCCTATTCTTCTAATTGTTCCAATCCCTGCATTAACATTAATTAGCAAATTTGTCTTTCAGTCTCTCCCACATGGGGCATGTTCAGTCAGGTTTGGGTCAGTAGGGAATTTAATTAATTTATCAGCAAATTGGATTTTTCGTTAGGTGTCCTTGCTTTGTTTTTTCTTTTCTTTATCTTTTTTTTTCCCAGAAATTTTTAATGGTTTATATAACTATAGCATTTTTCCATCTACAATTCTCTGATGCAGAGGTTGTTAATGGAATCATATTGAACAGAAATACCTCATTTATAAAGGGTATCAAAAGAGAGGTACTGTCTGTCTCACTGGTCATTTGTTAGCAGGTACTTCTGTTAGTGGAAACGTTTTTTCTGCGTAGGCTTCTGGTCTAGTGGGAATATTACTTTACAGTAAACCTGCCAATAGCTGGATATATAAATGCTGATATTTATGGCTTAAGTACAAAGGGTACCAGTGTGTGAGAATTCAATTCAACAAGGCTAATCTCAAATGCAATTAATGTTCACATTCTTTATGTGCCCCTATGGTAGTCTGTTTGCCCAAGGAATTTATTGGAAGTGATACGTGTAATTAAACTTCTTGAAACACTTGGGCAATGATATCATTCAGGTGATAAGACATCACTTTTCAAACATGGAAAGAGGAACAGCATGACTGTTGTATTCATTCTATACTACTTTACATTTAACAAAAGATACATGTGGTTCCATGGAGGGTGTGTGTCAAGTGCTGCTCAGAAGAAGTGATTTCCTCATTTGTTCCTGCTGAACAAAAGTCAGAAATGTTTTGGATCTTGCATCAATTTTTATTTACCTTCCATAAAGTAGTTGCTATGTGTACTGTGTGAACAATGGTGAATAAGCAAGGAAATTTGCTAAACTGCTCCAAGGAAAAAATTGTGGCTTGTAGTATTTCATTGGGGATTATTACTTTGCTAATAGAAATAATTTTTTCTGTCTACTTAGCATCTATTCTTTATAACTTGTTAACCATAACAGGTGGTAAACATAACCAAAACATAACCAGTGTCGGGGAAGGTTACGAAGCAGATAATCCTGAGTGCTATCACATGGCATGTACAGGACCACCAGGTGGCCAGACCCAGACAGCATAGGTTTGTGAAAGGCAGGCCCTGATTGACCAACCTGATCTCCTTCTGTGACAAGTTGACCTGCTTGCTGAATGAGGAAAGGCTGTGGATATTGTCTACCTAGACTTTAGTCAAGCTTTTGACACTGTTTCCCACAGCATTCTCCTGGAGATACTGGCTGCTTATAGATGGGACACGCATATTCTTCAGCGGGTTAAAAACTGGCTGGATGATTGGGCCCAAAGAGTGGTAGTAGATGGAGTTAAATCCAGTTGGTGGCTGGTCACAGGGTGGTGTTTCCCAGGGCTCATTACTGAGTCCTATTCTCTTTTGTATCTTTATCAATAACCTGGATGAGGGGATCAAGTGCACTCTAAGTGAGTTTGCAGATGATACCAAGTTGGGTAGGAATGTTGCTCTGCTTGAAAGTAGAGATGATCTACAAAGGGATCTGGATAGGCTGGATCAATGGGCCAAGGGCTATGGTATCAGGTTCAACAAGGCCAAGTA
>JAVSBS010023892.1:0-27594 GCA_033124195.1 Coracias cyanogaster | reverse complement strand
GAAAGTCTGGGTGAAGGAAGACTTCCCCTTGGTTGAGGAGGATCAAGTTAAAGAGCAATTAAGTAAACTGGATACCCCTAAGTCTATGGGTCCTGATGGGATACACCTGCTGATGCTGAGGGAATTGGCAGTGGTCATTACTGGGCCACTCTCCACCACCTTTGAAAGGTCCTGGAGATCAGGCAAGGTGCCTGAGGACTGGAGGAACACAAATGTCACTCCGGTCTTCAAAAAGGGCAAGAAGGAGGATCCGGGAAACTACAGCCTCACCTCTATCCCTGGAAATACAATGGAACGGCTCATTCTGGGCAACATCTCAAGGCATATGGAGGAAAAGAGGGTTATTGGTAGTAGTCAACATGGATTCACCAAGAGCAAGTCATGTCTGACTAATCGGATAGCCTTCTACAATGGAATGACTGCATGGGTAGATGAGGGGAGGGCAGTGGATGTTGTCTTCCTTGACTTCAGCAAGGCGTTTGACACCATCTCCCACAGCATCCTTAGTAGGCAAGCTTGGGAAATGTGGGTTAGATGAATGGACAATTAGGTGGATTGAAAATTGGCTGAAAGATAGAACTCAGAGGATTGTTATTAATGGCACACTGGTTGGAGATCGGTGACAAGTGGTGTACCCCAGGGGTCAGTACTGGGTCCAGTCCTCTTCAATATATTCATCAATGACCAGGATGAAGGGATAGAGTGCATCCTCAGCAAGTTTGCTGATGGTACAAAACTGCGAGGGGTGGCTGACACACCAGAAGGCTGTGCTGCCATTCAGGGCAACCTGGAAAGGTGGAGAGCCGGGCAGAGAGAAACAATGAAATTCAACAAGGGCAAGTGCAGGGTGCTGCACCTGGGGAGGAATAACCTCAGGTACCAGTACAGGTTAGGGGTTTATCTGCTGGAAAGCAGCTGTGTGCAAAGAGACCTGGGAGTCCTGGTGGACAACTGGATGACTATGAGCCAGCAGTGTGTCCTCGTGGCCAAGAAGGCCAATGGCATCCTGGGGTGCATCAAGAGGGTGTGGCCAGCAGGTCGATGGAGGTTCTCCTTCCCCTCTATTCCGCCCTGATGCAGCAGCATCTGGAGTACTGTGTCCAGTTTTGGGCTCCCCGGTTCAAGAGAGAAAGGGAGCTGATGGAAAGGGTGCAGAGAAGGGCTACTAAGATGATCAGGGGATGGGAACATCTCCCTTATGAGGAAAGGCTGGGGGACTTGGGTCTATTTAGTCTAGAGAAGAGAAGACTGAGGGGGGATATCATCCACACTTACAAATACTTAAAGGGTGGATGTCAGGAAGATGGGGCCAGTCTTTTTTCTGTGGTGCTCAGTGACAGGACAAGAGGGAATGGAAATAAACTTGAGCTCAAGAAGTTCCATCTAAACATAAGGAGGAACTTCTTTACTTTGAGGGTGGCAGAGCACTGGAACAGGCTGCCCAGAGAGGTGGTGGAGGCTCTGTCTCTGGAGACATTTGAAACCTGTCTGGATGCCTTCCTGTGTAACCTGCTGTAGGTGATCCTGCTGTGGCAGGGGGGTTGGAATAGATGATCTCCAGAGGTCTCTTCCAACCCTACCATTCTGTGATTCTGTAATATCTACCCATATTTCACTTTTCAATTTTTATTTTTTATTTTGTTTCATTAATTTAACATCTAACGCTCTAAAGATTTTATGGCCACTATTTATATCTAGTGTCATGATGGAAAACGCACTGAGTTTTGCCCACATGATGTAATAAACAGAGCCCAGACTCCTGCCTCCCCTTGCCCTTGGTCAGAAGGTTGGGAAGACACCAAATGAGCACTTCTTTGCAGCCCAGCATATTAACAGTTATATCCTTTTCCAAAATAGTCATTGCCACTCTCAAGGTCATAGCCAACTACAATATGTTGCTCAGTCTGTTTACAACTGATTAATCTCTCTTCTTCTGCAATCCATTCACTTTTCCATAGACTAATCCTTTGAAGCTTCCCAAATAAAAATTTATACTTGTGTTCTTTCACAAGCAACAAGCACTTCACAGTTCCTCATAAATAAGCGTTAGACCACATATACAGACTAGAAAAAAAATAGAAGTCTCCTCATAGGAAATTTAAGATAAGATCTTCCTTCCCTTTTTCCCCCAAACAAAATATACCTTAAGGTTTTGCAAAGGACATGCAATTTAGTATTTTACCATTCTTTGTCTCTTTGAAGAAACAACATTTTTAGGGACTTCATCCATAGATGCTTTTCTGGATTTCCCTGGGGAAAGTTAAGCCACTGATGAAATCTTAAAAGCTTTTAAGCTGATGGACAGCTTAAAAGTAGAACAACAACAAAGTGTGCATAAAAGGAAAAATTGATACTGCGGCCAAACTAGCACAGACCTAAAAAACACCTTCCCTTGCCAGTATCCTGAGACCTCACTATTAGACCAACCTCACATTTTCTTGGTGATAGAAAGGTGACAAGAAGAAGGAGGCACTGGTTGTTTTTACAAGAACTTTGTGTTTCGGTCTAGCTTGGGCTTTTTTTTTCACTTGTCAGTATCCTTGTCCCTGTTCCTTTTGTTTCAATCTGGGATTTACTAGAAAGATTTCTGGAAATTTGCCCTGAAGGAAATGTAATATAAACAGGAGGACATCACTTTTGGTATCAAGATAAGTAAAAAAGACAGTGGCTTGATGCAGTTTCCAGCAAATAGGGTCAGATTCTTGTCTATTTATATTATTAGTCTATCTATTATTTTGCCTGGAGATTCTCAGGGTTCACAAAATATCACTGTATCTTAAAATTCACACATGGTCTTCTGAATTTTTATGTTACATAACCAATCACTTAGCATGGTGATCACTTTTTTCTTGCGTTTCTAATTTAAATGGCACCTATAAAACAAACAAAAAACACTAAAACAAAATGAAAAAACAACTCTGTGGAGTAAACAAAAAAATTTCTGCCAGATTCCTTTCTTATATATGACTTCAAATGAAACAATGTCCTTCTAAGAGCCACTGTCCAATACCTATGGTGGTTCTTAGTGTGGGCAAGGGAATACAAAGCAGGTAAACAGAGCTGCTGTGCTCAGCCAGCAGAGATATTTTGGGGCCTCTGCAACTACACCCTGGGACTACAGTAGACTTTGGCTTTTTACTGCATCAGGAAGGTCTCCGCTCCTGTTTTGAGCAACACACATCTAGCAGGAGAGGTCAAGAGCAGTGGCACTGACAGTAAATCCAGTGTGTTATATGCTTTGCACTTTCCCAGGACTGTTTTGCAAGCCCATGTCCTCAAGTGACCAATTAGTCATGTTTATTGTTTCCAAGTTACTAACAAACCCTCAATGTGAGAACAACTTACCTAAACAGAGTTCACGGTCCATTCACCCAGAAGCTAGATGCCAGCTTTTTGCCAACTGTTGTAGTATACGGAGAGGGAAGACATGTACTTAGGCTAAGCAAAGCAGATTGTGAAAAATACAAAAGAGGTAAAAATAAAGAATGTATGTAATTAAACAATGCAGTCTGAGTGTATTAAAAACATTTTAAAAACAAGTAGTCAATTAATCTATCCATTTTCGGATTTTTAGAGCACGAACAATAATTAAGCTCCCACTATCTACTACTTGAGCTGCTTGAGAAATTATTAAACCTACACAGAGTCCCACTAAACTGAATTCGGCTTTATTTTAGTTCAAGAGTCTGTTCTTGAGAATCAAGGTTTCAAGACTGAAGTATATAGAATTTCTCCTGCAATAATATTCATCACATTTTTAGGAAAACAAAAATATTTGGAACAACAGTGTTGTGTCTGTTGTTACATGATCACAGATTTGAAGAGCTACAGTCTGGGAAGGTCCATTGCATCATTTTGACTGTTCCGTCATAAATCTTATATCATTACATTTAGTCTGATTTTAACTATATTCAACCTAACAGCTTTTATCTCATTCAATTGCATAGGATACTTGGTGCATATATATTGTGTGTGTTCATATAGAATTGTGTAAGTGAATAACGAGGTTTAGCACTGGAGTGAGGGTTAGTGTTGGCAAACAAGAGGATGCAACCTAAGGAGCTGAAGAAATATTTTCCAAGGGAGGAATTCACCTTCAGACAACAAACACACTGTGGGGTTTTTTTTCTGAAGATCAATTTTAAGAATAGGGGATTCAGTCTGAATTATAATCTGAGGGCTAACTCAAAAAATCAGTAGACTGAAGCTAGTTAACTACAGTAGTGATTATGTACCCAAGGGTCCTGCACACTCATAATAATATGACTCCACTGCTCTTAAAGGTTTCTTTCAGTCTAAGGCTGTCAGATATCCTCTGGACAGGTTTCACTTAATATTAGGAGCAACATGATGGTTAAATAAAGGGTACAAGGAAGAGCACTGTCAGACAGAGGCTAAGAAAACTATTTTGGATATCATAGAAGTGGCATTTGCTCAGCCTCTTTTCTTTGACGAGCCCGTAGTACTCCTACCAGAAGGAGACGGGAGTAACCCAGCAGTCCAGTCTCTGCTAAATCAGCCGTGGACTGTGGAAGCTGAAGAAGATGAAATGAGTCCTCAAACATTAGTATTCCATTTGTGCAAGAGCTCATATGAACTGTGCAATTGCCCAAGACCTCTAGTCTGAGCTGAGCCCTAAAATGAGCCTTAACTGGAAGCACAACTTGTGTCAGCCTCAGAAATAATGTTGCAGGAGGAACGTGTTTTACCTTAGCCCTTCAAACAGCTCTCATCCCAGCATTTAATCTTTCTCAGACTTTGCCTCTTCAAATATGTCCCTGTAGAAGCCTCTAGTTTAACACTAGTCCTGTCCCTCATTCTAGCTCCAAATCAAAAACATGGAGTGCTGATATGAAGATGCAACTGTAGTCAGTAAAGGTGTGGATATTTCAGATTAAACTTTTTCCTTAACCCATTGGTCCCTAGCCATATCCCTATAGTGCTAACTCAATAAAAGATTGTAGGGCTGCAATGACAACTAATACTGTTAGCTCACAGCCTCACTGCTTCAGACTATCTTCTCCACAGATTTGTGTTGTGAATGACTGCCTGGAGTGGTCCAGAGTCATTCCAAGCCAGAGGAGGAGATAACAATTAAAGAATATGGACAGCCTGGGATCTACTACTTGATTTTGCTCTCTATTCTTTTTCCTTTTATTTTCTTTTCTTTTCTTTTCTAGCATAAAGCTATAGCCAATGTGACTGAAACATAAACTTGACTGTAACCTTAACTTGAACCCCAGCTCTTGAACACACCATCAGACCTATAGCATGCTATATCAAACAAGAAAACTCAACGGAGCAAAAAGCTCACAGAGACCTTTGACAGCCAGGAATTACCCACATTTCTCTGCCTTTGCCTACTTCCAGTACAAAGACTAAGGAAAGCGTAGGTCTATGGATAGAGTTAAGGTTCAGAAAATAGAAGCTGATGAACTAAAAGATGTTTTTTTCTAAGGGTACTGTCTAAGTCAGGAACAGATCTTTAGTTTGCGTCTCACTGACCTACTAATTTTGAAGTTGAAGGCACTGTGCTTAAGGAAAGGCTATTCTTACAATTAAAGCTGTGGTTCTTGTTCTGCTAAGGATTGTGCACTTTTCTCTTCTGCCAGGTAGCTGAGATTCCACTTCAAGATTTAATTCAGAAGTAGTTCCCCATGCTATCACAAAAAACAGCAAGTAGACTCAAGCCACCATCCATTCTCATAAAGGGTCTTCAGCAATTACCTATTTACTGAACTCTGCTTCAACACAGGCCTTTATCCAAAACATGTGCTTGAGCTTAGCGCTAGACTTGTCTAGCCTGCTAGTTCTCAAACTAAAGTGTGCTCATACAAAGAGGCATTTGTCCTTAAATTAAATTAAGTTGTGGGCTACTCCTGCGAAACAAAACTAAAGAAAAAAACCCTACTACTACCGCCCACAAAAAAAAAAAACAAAACAAAAAAACCTTGTGACTGTTTTATCCATTAACTCTAATCTTAGCCCTTATCCTGAACTAAACCACCAAAATCCAGCCACCAAGACCTGTACCTTAACAATGCCTAGTACTCATTGTGGCATTTAGGATTTAGGCTGATCATATTACTCACAAAGTGCTGAGGCATAAAGGAAGAGAATCCTTTATACTAGTCCACACTTACAAATTCTATTTGCACATGGAGAAATTGCCAACTTATTGCAAGAATCTTTAAATGTATGCGTGGGCATGTGTGTATATATCTTTGTGTGTATGTATCTTTGTATCTATTAAAACTTTTTGTTTATCAGAGCTAGGTGCTGTTTTCACTGAGTTTCCTACTGGAAAGGGTTTAAGCTAAAGAATTTTACAATAATGTACAGCCAAAATAACACCTCTGTTGAAACCAAATTCCTCTCATCTCATCATTTCTCACAGTTAGCAACAAGTGCTATCCCCCCCACTCCAAACAACTGACGTTACACTCTTTCCAGTCTAAAAGTACTGTGAAATATTAGACCCAAATTTGCAAAAGTGCCTAGGTACTACATGACAAGTCATTTCAGTTTCAGTGGGATTTTTAGGCGTGCACTGACTGCATATAAACAACATATTGCAGCCTTCAGGTCAGGCTGTGCATGCCAGCCTGTGTCTCAACTGCTAGGGTGAGGTGCCAGCCTCTTCTTCCCATACATGCACGCACATGTGCTTCAGTGTGATGGAGAAGGTGGCCATGCAGGCTGGAAAGAAGCCCTGGGACTCTAGAGCCAAGTGTGAAGCTAACAAATACTGCTGTTGGGGTTACAAGGTCTTCCATACCTTCACGTAGCTGCCATGAGACTGGTGCTTACAACAGCAAAGCACACATGGGGTCTGTTTGGGAATGGAGCCTGCTTTGTACCTTTTGGAGCCTAACTATGAGTGATAAAAAAGAAAGCATATTAAGATCTTTGTTTATCATGTTAAAATTGCAAGTGGCATCTGTTTAAAGCTGATTAGATGCTGAAAATTTTACATGTTAACTTATGAGGCAAGGGTCAAATATGATGTTCAAAGATACAGTATAAATCCAGTTCATCACATGGCTCTTGCCACAGAAATTGTGATGAATCTGTGTCTGTGCATAGGCAAACATATGTGATGTTTGCCAAAAGCCTTTGTACTGTTATTAATGTTTGTTCAGTTGCTAGTTTTTCACTTGTTAATGAACAAAAAGAGAAAATTATTTTAGAGAGGGGCTCTAATGTAAATTAAGCAAACAATTGTTTTTAAAATCCAAAACACACAAAGAATATGTTTCTGCTTATAACTTTCAACCTGTTTTGAAAATGTAGCAAGGCAAACATGGTTTATTCCTGTATGCTATGGCAGAAATCCAATATTCATCTGCTGTTCATACTGCAAGAAAATGAGATCATTAAGGACAGAAAGAACAGCTGCTTTAATTATAACACCCTGATATATCATATCAAAGTTTTCATCGTCTCACACAAACTCTAAGAACATACCCCAGGGATTCATTTCTATCATCCTGTTTTTTCTCAGAAAGGAGACTGCATAAGTATACTCCAGAGCACTGGCTGCTTCCAGTGGTGCAATGCTGTGTAAAAACTCAATAGTGCTATGGCAACTAATATTAATCTAACTTCTACAGCCTTTATTCCTCTTTCTGTGGTGTCAACAGTAAAGGAAAATATTTTTGACAGCTGGGAAGCTGCCCTGCAGGCTTCACAGTCCTGCTGCCACATCCCCACAGGCTCCTGAGAGTGCTTGGTACCCACACCTCCGGCTGGCAACGCTGGTCTGCCTGAGGCACCCAAAGGTTTCCCTTCTTTAAGGGAATGGCTGCTTTGTGTTTTAACAGATGCAATGCTTCTGGTAGCGGAGAGATTAGAGGGACCTTTCAACATTGAATCAGTCATGGATCCTATTGATGTCAAGATTTCTGAAGCCATCATGAACATGCAAGAAAACAGCATGCAGGTGTCGGCAAAGGTACTGTGTGAGTTGTGCCTCTCTATTGCTGAATGTCACAAGCAGGGGTAAAAATAGCACCATTTTTCTGTCCAGAGTTTAAGAAAGATTGTCCAGGACACTAGAAATCACTTTTGCTCATTTGACAGTTCACCAGACTGCCTTTGAATCCTTCAACTAAGCTAAACAAGTTTTCAAAAGGGAGTGGCAGGGAAAAAGGTGCCATTTATTAAACTCCAAATTAATAACTGTAAGAAATTTAAGGAAAACAGAGAGTGCTGAAAATTAGCAGTAACTCTGCAAGCTATACCCTGTGGAGTACACTTGGCAACTTCTGCTCGTGTCTCATCTGTGATTCTCTGTATTAACTTCCTGGCACATTTTTATCTGTCTAGGTCAGACTGAAGCACAATGTGTTTGAGGTGAATACACAAAATGTTCCGTTTAACCTCCTTTAATAGCCACTCAAGGGAAATACCATTACACTGGACAGCCTCTGATTACCAGACCTCAGTTTTGTCTGGATTCTGACACAAAGATAAATAGAGATAACGATACCAGCTTCCTCCTTTCCATTTTTAGTGTGTGTGTATATAGAGTTCACCACCCTCTCTGAACCTCATGTTAATAAGAGCCTTCGAATTCAGTAGTAGGTGCTGTTGAGCCAATAGTCAACAACTAATGGCTTTTCCTTCATATCCATCAGTACACTGTGCCTCAAAATCTAAAGACAACAGTTTGCTAGGTTCTATGCATCAGCAGTTTCTATCTCCCAGTAGTGAGTTAGATGCTGGCTAGACTGCCACCTGAGTCAGTAAATTTCCATTGCTTGGAAGGAAGATGGCATAGCTGGGAAAAACGTGGGGACAAAAGGCAGGAGGCTGAGGTTAATATTATTCCTGCCAACCCAAAATTAAATGCTTTTTATGGCTCCAATATTGCAGGTTGCTAAGGATTTCCTTGAAGATGCTTTTTCCTTTCAACCTACATGAGGTTACTCACATCTTAAAAGCAGTCTACATCCTGCGCATGAGACTTTGTTCTGGCAGCAGCAATCAACTCGTTTAATAGCCAAATTCTCTCAAATATTTTGGGAAATAAAAGCTAGCTTCAGCAAACTCAGCTTTCACCTCAAACAACAAAAAAAAATATTTTCATTGAAAACTCACCCACGGCTCAGGTACATTTCATTTTCCTTCTCACTTGCTCAGTTCTCACAGTTTTTCCATTAGTTGGGAAGCTGCATTCCCTGACAGAGTCCAATGAGATCTTGGCACAAGCTCATCTCACTTATTGTTTATAGCAGAGCAGACTGTTTCTCCCATCCCTAAAAAATACTTTATTTGCTGGAAAGATTAATAAATCACAGCAATTCCATTTGCAATGTAAAGCTTTTCTTCTAAGAAAACCTTAGACAATGTTTTAAAAACTTGGGAAACAGCAAACAAATTATATCAGTGATATCTATTTTATTATATTTTCATAGGTAACAGAGCTGTCTTTCCTTCAGAAGCCTTTGTATATTTCTGTGTAGACCATTATTCTCCTGAAATGTGATCCACTTGTTTCCTAGGTTATATCTATCTTTTTTCAGGTCCTAACACATGGAAATGCTTTATTCTTAAAGAAAAGTATAAGAAGGAAAAGACTTTGGGTTTAGTGCCGTGTTCTCCTATGTCATGTCAGATCTGTAGACATTACATATGAGTAGGCTTCAAATCAGTCATCTGTTGTCTAATTTTTCCCCCTTATACATACTGACCACTTAGAGCTTCAGTGAAAATGACAGATACCTTGCTGGATGTAATGGGGTGCATGGAATGCAATTGCAGACCTAATGTAGGAGAAAAGCCGCGCTTGTCAATTATTCTGAGACACTGCTCAGAAAGCTTCAGGCAGGGTGTCAAAATGACATTATTTTCTCTTTTTTCAAGCATTTTTGTATCTTGCATTTGATTGTACCCACTGAAAATGTGGTGACTAAGAATTGCCACTATTTTTAAGTCTTCTTATAAGTCAGTCAATGTGTTTTTACAACGGGAAAATGATGATGCACTAATAATGCTGTGCCCGCAACACCCACATACACATAGATTATTCTTCACCACTGACATGCAGCTTTTTCTACCTAAAAATCTGGTTGACATCTGGGAGGAAGCTCTATGTGGTATTCAGCAGAATTTGGGACAATTTTGTGTAATGTTTTTTCTCTTTAAAACGGAATGGAACAAATTAAAATGAACAGTTTCTTCCTCAAGGACTTCCCACTAATCTCATCTGGGCAGAATGCACAGAATTCATTCAATCTCTCTCCTGTTTCAAATATTTATATAAAATTGGCCTATTCTGAAAGTCATTCAAAATGATATTTTGTTTCATACCAGCTGCAATTATATATTGAAATTTACTTGAGAAAAATAGAAGCATGTTTGATATAACACATTGACTGAACATTACTGTGCATATAGAGGTAAAATTAAGTGAGCAACAATGTACACTTTCTGACTTAAGTGTATAAAAATAAGTAAGAATGCCTGCTCCTGTATGAATGATGAAGTCTTCAATTTTAGACATCAGCAGGAAAATACATCATGAACTTCCTAAGTCTCCATTTTTATGGCTTGTCCCTCCATTCTTCACTTGATATAGTACTGAAGGTTTTGTCCAATATCTTTTTCCTATAAATATGCACCTCCTATTCAGCACTATTCTTCTGAGAAATAGTCTTCATGGTTACAGTTATACTAATAAATAAAAGGGGGACAAGGACCAGTGCCTGATCTTGAGGCCAAAATGTCACAGCTTGATTCATTTCTATACTGCTGAGAGCTACCTTCTCTGGAGCCATTTCATTCTGCCAAGAGCAAGCTGGAGTCGTCCAAGAAAAAGCCAATGAGTTAACAATTCATCAGTGCAGACAGTCAGGGCTTATTGCTTGAGTTCATGCCTTGTCTTTCATTTCCTTAGGAGACACAAACCCTCTGTCTTCCACTCCTGATCAGTGCACATCAGTATCAAGACAGAGAATTATAGAAGTGCCACATGTACTTCTTCTATCTTTGTACTTTCAACAAAGGACATACAGACTCAGCCGCATCTCAGTATGTGTCACGGCATAAAATGGAGCATTTCTGTTCCTGGGTCATTAACTTTTCCTGTTTGTGTGCTGATTGTGGTTGATTCTTTTACCACAGTTTAACTAGGTACTAGTATTATGTTAAGATCCTCTATCCTAAGGTGGAAATCTTTCTGTTTCCCTGAGATTTCTCTGCAGTCTATACTCAGCACTGGCTGTCTAGAAAGTCTGATCACAAATCTCTAGGCTCCGCAAGCTGCTCACCTTGTGTGGCTGTCATGTCCCTGAACATGAGCCACATGAGGTCCTTATTTTGCCTCAGGGAAAGTCATATTCCTGACAGCTGCCATATCTGGAGATGCTTTTCAAAAAGGAGCAATGGTCTAGAAAGTCAGACCCCAAGGCCTTTCTGCTAGAGGCATCTACGTGCTCTGAATCAGACCTGAGTCCCCCTTCTCCAAAAAAAGACAAGGACTGAAGATCATCAAAGCCAGTTTCCATAGCTTCATCATCTAACACCTGCAGCCATTCTGACAGAGTACCTTCTGCAGACCAAACTACACTTAGGTGTAAAAACAATCAGTCTGGGCTGTCTGAGATGCCTCACAAAACATCAGCATTGCGTAAAAGTAGGCTTTGCAATCTGGGTCTCCCCAGACTTCAGTGGTGTTCCCTAAAGGTTGCCTCTGGTAGAAGTCAGATTGCAATAGATTTACCTTGGGTTTCTCCTGATAGTATCTGAGACACATTATCTTAATTATTGCAATCTCTTTGCTATTCGCCAGTGACACCTCTTTGATATTTGAACATTATAGTGCCAAACTCAGTGCTCAGCAACAGCTTGATTATTTCTCTAGTAAAAGTTTCATATTCTGTATATTGTTTCCTATGGCTCAGCTCATATCTGGGACTTAGTTATAGTACACATTTACCTTATTCTTATTCTCCTTCTCCCTGAGGTAATTCAGGCAGTCATATTCAGAGTCGTAACATATAAATGCTCATTTCAATCTTGGCCAAAACAAACGTGTTTTGGGGGTCTTCACAGTCTTCCCATAAGGCCGTCAGTACCATTATCTTTGATTCCTCCTTGAAGAGCAAATCCTACATCTGCTCCATTCTAACAATTTGAATGCTTACTAGTTGAAATCTGTAGAGATAGCCCCTTCACAAAAAGTGGAGAAAAACTCAAAAAACAGCAGAAAAGATGTTACAAAACCAATTTTTCTTCAAAACAGAGGAAATTCCTAATCTGGTTGCATCAGTGTAATTGTGTCGTCATTGCTCCTCAAAACACACCATACTGGATTATTTTCTGCATTTTAAACAGTCTGGTTCTATATAGATATGTATGGCTTCTGTAAGTATCATTTGACTGCTATGCCAAGATTTTTCGACTTTCATAAAGGCTATCCCAAAACTTAGTCTCCCCTTAGTAAGTATTAAATCTACTTCTATCTGAGCTGATGGAAGTGCCATTTTAGCCTATAGATATATGTTCCTTTTTAGCAACTACTTCAGCTAAAAGGATGAATGAGTTCCATGATATAGCAGACTATCTATGCATTATTTATAAGGAGGAAATCTTCATAAAACTACATCCAAGGTTCTTCTTAAAATAGCCCCCGAGTTTCATATTAACAAAACTTCTTCATTTATCTGTGTCCTTTCCAGAGGTCTGTGCAGGAAAAATATAATGGCATTTCAGGAAAAAATCAATGCTATTCTATCTGCAGATGAGAGAGTCAATGGAGCAGAGTCATGTAGAGACACTCAATAGGAAACATGCAGCACTAACACATGTCTAAATAACAGCATGTCTCAAGGCTTCGTAGGGAGCAAACTCTATCTGCTAGGATTCAAAACTTTGAATTCTCCTGCTAAAAGGGCTCTTTTTTCTACAGTATCTAAGTCCTAGGCCTGAAGTACATGTCTCCATTTAGTCAGCTGCATAGATACAATTCTTCGCTGGCTCTGTTGCCTTGATCTCATGGCTTGGTTCATATCTCTGACCACAGAGGTTTAGTGCTCTTGTGACGCATTAGGATATCTTATTTGAGATTTAGCTGCAGTTTAATGGGGAATGGTCTTGTGTTATCACAGTCTTAACAGCTGTCTTAGGTATCCTAGGACATCACAAACTATTACAGGTGCTGATGTGAGGGTAGCTGAACAGAGATCTAGATCTCCACTGCCTAAAATGGCGGCTTAAATATTTAGCTTAAATATAGACACTTACATGTACACACCTAAATTTACTTTTCTTAATTTCAAATGGAATCCCTTCTCTAAATTCAGATTAAATAGACTGCACCAATTATATATAAAAAGCAATTTTTTAAAGAGAGTGGATTTATGCTCTCAATTCGCAGCATGTGTAATGAACACCTGAATACTTTTCCAGAAATTGCTCAGTACACCTGAGTAGCTTTGCAAAGAAAATTTTTCATGTGCCTTTTAGAAAGCATTTATTAATTTCAGGTATCAGCTTTACATTTTCTGTTCTGTCAGTTAATAACTGGTTGCAAATCAGAAAATGCCTCTTTTGCACTCAAAATTTAGTTACTGAATGCTGTATCCTTACTGAATTCCTGCCAGGTCATTTAAAAAATAAATTGTTTCTTCTTCTGTGATGTAAAAATTGCTATCTAATTTCCATCTCTATCATTGCCTGGCTGTATGTAAATTTGTTCATATAAAACTGCTTGCTACAACTATTTGTGTGAAGCTAAACGGTGCCACAAAGTCTATGTTGGGGTTTTTTCAGTATGTCATGAGAAAGACGAAATATAAATTACATAGACTTACAGTTACTCCACGTGATCATACAAGTAGCCTAACAGTCACACACTGTGGAATTTAAGGAGTAGATTCAGTGCTTTCACTTTCATTTCCCCTAACAGTCAAGTTGCACGTTTTGGAAAATTGTCAATTGTCATTGTAAGTAAATACTTGATTGCTTAATTGACTAGATGGGATGTCATAGATATCTAAAGAAATGGTTAAGTCTTCTGCACATAACTTCTCTTTAGTCAGAAGAAATATGAGTATAATTCTGCAAGTATAACTCATGCCCCAAATACATATATTCGGCCCTTTAAAACGTACAGGATCATACACAATAATGTATAAATCCTAAATATTAGTTGTAGTTTAATTTTCTTCACAGAGGAAAAGTAAGATTCTTTCCTGCTGAATAATTTAGAACTTTACAAGCTACAAATCATCTTTCCTGGTTGATTAAATGTATTTATTATACAATAGTCCTCATGACTAGGGATGCTAGAGACTCTTAAACAAATCTTACAGATGAAGCAGTATTCCACTCACAAATTAAGAATCCCAATGGCCAATACAACAGCTGACTTGCTGGACTTTGATCCAAAACTGTCTCGATGACTGGACATAAATTTAGTATGAATCAGTTTCTTTCAGCAAATTTTGAGGCCTCTAAATTAGCATTGGGAAACCTGACTAAGAGCCAATTGCAGTGTATCCTGAAAATAACAAAAGTCACACCACCCATGGCTACTTCAGGACAGAACCACTCAAGGCAGAAAATCTAAAAGTGAAACATGAGTCTTTTTCATCATTGGCTCACAACATAACTTGTGAGCTTGTTATCTTATTTTCCACATAAAAAGGAGTAATCTGGTCCTACAAACAAAACACAACACCTGCATAGAAGTTTTCACCTCCACAAAGCTCATTCAGATAATTTATGTCTGGCATTAAGGTTTTGTAAAATATATCTGACAATAAATTCCAATGTTCAATGCTTCTCCTTCTTCTGAATGGAGCCAAAATGTTGAAACAGCTAAAATACAATGGTCATAAAACAAGATTATTCCAGAACTGAAAAAAGTTGATACGAAGGCAAACACTAGGATCCTTAACTCTGTGAATATTCTACCTCCTTTCAGCCAATAAACTTCTGTGAGAGTTCCTTTGGGATATATATCTGATATCCAGTGTCCTCTGTGTCCTTTAGCACTCATCAGATATATGCTACTGAAAGTTGTTTCCTAATTGAAGTATATGAAAAATTTCATAACTCTGAATGTTATTTTTAATACCCAGAAAACAAGCACACTAGCAGAAAATAATTCTCACTATTGCCCACTGAATGTGCCTCACCTCTCTTCTAGGGAGAGATTGGTAGGAAATAAAAGAGTTATCCATTTATAACACTATTTCATCACTGACCTTTTCTCTGGGACTACAAACAAAATTACAAGCTAGGAATTGCTGCGGGTAGGGATTATGAATGAGCTATGATTCTGGGTAAATACCAGATTTTAACAAAAACTAAAACAATTATCAGCTAAGTTCTGCCACAAAGGGCTGCCTTTTGCTCATTTCTTTTCCTGGAAAGACAGCAATTAAAAAGCTTTCAGATGTTAAATTCTTACAATAATCACCTTCCTAAATTAAGGGGGCTTTAAGGTCCCTATATGTTTTTATACATTCACTGAGCAATTAATAATGCTTAATTATTAGCCTCAGTTTTAATACAGAGCAAGTGCTCAATTCACTATTATCAAAATGTCAATCAAAGCTGGTTTCAGATATATGAAAGAGAGTATAAAGAGGCTTTAAAATACCAGCTTCTCTTTTTAATGATTTTTGTATAACCTACAATGTCTTTTTCAGGTTTTCCAAGGATGTGGTCAACCTAAACCAGCACCTGCCCTGAGATCTTCCCGCTCTGTCCCTGAAAATTTCAATACCCGATTTAGACCATATAACCCAGAGGAGCGACCTACAACTGCTGCTGGCACAAGTTTAGATAGGCTGGTAAGGCAAAATATATTCCATTTTGAAATTAATAGAAATGGCTTGTAATATAGTAGAGTGGTAATCTCCTGACAAGTTCTTTTTAATAATTTCATAATCACCCTATCTTCTATGCCAACTGTTCTAGTATTCCATAAATCTTTTTTTCTCCATTGGAAGTAGTACAGAATTGCATTGTAGGAGAATAATATGACTTGGTTTTTATGTATTAGAAAAGTTAGAATAGAATAAGCTCTTTCCTGGAGGCCAAAATACAGATGAGCCATGGCAGGTACTTTGCAGTATAAAATCTCATTGAAAAGTGATCTACAGCAGTTTGGGGTTTTTTTAATTAATATTTTATTTAAAATGTTTTTACGTATTAAAGTAATTCTTAGCAGCTAGTTCTTTAACATATACATTTGCAAAACCACGTTGATTTATTCCCCTTCTTTGCTTAATTATAAAATTACCACTGCTTTATTTCCATCTGTCTCAAAAATTGACTTTTTAAGCTAAAACTTCAGCGATCATTAATCTTGCTTTACTTATTCAATCATTTAGAAAACAAGACTTTAACATAAGATTATTTTCTTTACTATCAGCTATTGGATTCACATTTCAGACTTCGATGTTCCTGCTATTTATACATCTATAGATTTATAGCGGGATAATTATTATAGCTGCTAATACTATCTCAGCAATCATCTTGAGGTAAAGCCAATGAGCAAAATTAAGGGGTTGAAAAGTGACTGAATCAAAACAGACTGTATCTCATCCACTTATTAACCATATCCAACATATCAACCTCTGCCTGCTGAGCTTATTGCTGAACACTGGCATGGCATTGGTCTGTCTGGCCAAAGAGACTCATGCTCAGGGCTGTAGCAAGAGCAAGGTAGGGGAGCACCCAGCTGGAAACAGACATCTTTAGTTTAGTTAGTGAGCTGCACTCCCACTGGGTGCCAGGCAAGTGTTGGCTGCAGAAGGGCACCAAAATGTCTTGCTATGTTTCTGATCATGAGCCTAAAATGTCTAGAGGTTTCTCCAATATGCATCTTAAATCGCTGAGCAGGAACTCAAATATGCTAATTTAGATAAGCATCTGGGTATCTTCTCGACACCATCATTCAGCAAATTCCTTTGACAATCACAGTAGTCTTCCACAGTGCCAAGTCTTCCCAATCACCTCTATCTATGTTGTATTTTATCTATCTACTGTATTCTGTCAATCTTCATGGCAATTCAACTGGAAAATAACATGGCATTTTTAGTCAAGAAACGCAAGTCTGCAGCAAAATGCAATGTTTGTTAGTTCTCTGCTCTTCTGGAAATAGTGTAGCATGGTTATCCTGAAAGGAGAAGCAGAAAGTAAGATGTTTATCTCCACTGTAAACTTAGGTCTTTCAACAATGGCAGGTTCATAACCCAATGTAGCATCTCAGGCTAAAAATCTGGCTGGCAATACTCAATCTATATTTGACCCTTTCAGTTTAGATTCAGAGAACCAGCCCTTGTGTATTGCTCAGTGCAGAGGCCTGTATCTTAATTTAGAATTGGGCAAGGTGAAGGGAAAGTTCACCAAAGCCTGTAAATTTCCATCATGCTCTGTCAAAGCTAAAGGTTGCAAACAGAGAAATTGTGAGGAAGAGCATAAAAAGGAAGGCTGGTAGCACAGCTCAGCTTGGATGACTCTTATATTCTAAGAACGGTTCAAGCATTTTTGCAATGAAAAAGACAGGTTTAAAAGACATTCCATATTGACATAAGAATACTTCTAAACACAGTAATATCCTTTTTAAACTACAAGCTTCCAAAATACTGAGCAGCATCCTGAACGAAGCAGAGAAGTGTCATGTGCTGCCAGCCTTTAAAGGCTGTTAACTAATGAAAATTGCCGATGCAGATAATCCTTTATAACTCCTAATAACTTGTAGATTTGCAAAGGGGAACTTGTCTCCATGTAATTTAACTAGGTATGTTCGTGCATTACTTCAGAAAAAAAAAAACAACAATAACAAAATCCCCAAAGAGTTTAGCATTGCTTCTGTTACTTTAAAAAGTGTTCAAGCCAAATACCTATTTGTTTTTCTTGCCGGTGATGTTTCAAATAATAATCATTTATGGCCTACTAGTGATGAGTGTTGGTATCAATTCCATATCCAAACAACAGTGATGCACGTGTTACGTCCTTTTGGGCTGAGACCAACAATCTCTCAAGTTAGAGATGGCCACTGATCTCAGCTGGTGTGAGGAAAGGCTGTTTATGTGCATTAGAGCAGAAGGCCTTGTTTCAGAGCTGTAATCCCTTAGCAGCACTTGGGAAAGGTCACTGCCTGCATCTCAAACCAACTTGGGTAATTTTATCCAGAAGGATATAAATGCTGTACTCCTGCCTGACAGAAACACCATTCAACCTGCCTACATTAGATCCTTAGCACTTAATGTGCTGAATCATTCCCTGAATCGCGTATCTCTCTTCATTAACTTTAGACAGAGCCTGAAGGACCAGCTTCATTTAGATCCTCTTAACCCTTTCATTGCTAACAGGATGTAAAGAGAATCCCACTCACAGCAGTTTTCCAGTCTGAGCACTGATCATTTTCTGCTGCTTGCTTAAAACAAACATACAGCAATATTAGTATTTTGATAGTAGTGACAAACAGTTAAAGCACCTTTCGATTATTATAGATATATGAAACAAATCCTTCTTGTGAGTCAGCTGACTGCTCAGTGTTACATTAATGCTTTTAGAAGTCTATTCTGGAGTTCGTATTCATAAAACAGTGTCAGACCCCTTAACTTTAAACTGTCATTGCAACGTCCAAACATGCAACTATGTAAATCTCAAAAGAAGCGACAAACAATTCTGCTTTCATCTGTCTTTGACAGCACGTCCTCAGAAGAGACCAAGTTTAGAAAATATTTCCTCTGCATCTCAATCTTATACAAACATGTGGCATATCTGAACCAATTTCTTTTTCTCTTGCCCATATCCCCATTTACAAACTTAATTCAGTCAAGCATATTTTATCAGGTATGTTGCACAAAGCAACCCTGCTAAGAAGCCTACACTCAAGTCACTGGCTACTGAACCCATCTCAGAAAGTGCTCCTCATCCTTGCCTGAACTTGTATCATTAATCCTGCTATTCCATTCCAAGAGGAGGGAAGGTGGTTTCTCTGTGTTATTATCATAGCTTTAATCAGTAAGGCTTAATAAATAAGAAATAGATCAAAATAAATTGTGAGAAATGTGAAAAATATATATATTTGCCCCCCAAAACAGTGGTATAACTGGTTTACAATACATCAGATGTATTTAGAAGTCATGTAGAGCTTGAGAGCTAAGCATGTCTAAGCATGGATGGAAGGCACCATCTGAGACATCCCAGAGTATCTGAAACATGGGATCAGCAGATATGGCACAGGACTAGAGGAGACAGATATACTTCTAGAGCAGCAGTGAGGAGCTGGGTAGAATACACTGCAACATCTCAAGCAATTCAAGATAGCTCAGGCAATTCAACCGCATCTTCACAGCACAGGGCCTAAAAGTCAGGCTCTTTCTGGAGTTGATGGAGAGAGACACACATCTTTGGAGAGTGATTCACCCCATCCTGTCACAGATCCCTCTCACAGACTGGGAAATGAGACTCATCTGAAATATCCACATGTAGATATGCAACACTGAGATGCCTCAGAGTATCTAAGACATCTAATTGGGCTGGCAGATATGATAGTAATTCGGTATGCTCATGCTCTCCTGCACTGGCAGTTGAACGCCATGTAGAACACCATAGAGGATGTCTACCATGTGGCATCCTAGTGGGAGAACAGAACTGAGCCCCAGCTGTTCTCTGCAGGTCCCTCTGGGTGGAATTCAGCTACACAAACATAGTCACCTAGTGCTATTTGAGACATCTATGGTCTTCAAGATGTCCAAATGTGAAAGCAAAGTTACAGGAAACCTGGCTGGAAGTAAGATGGAATACCTCAGAGCTACTAAATTCATCTGCTATGCCTATATTTAGGTAACTGGATTCCACCCTATTCTCTACTGATTGTAACAGAAGCAAAAATGAGGACTTTTCTGATTCACTATAGAGATCTATAGTGTAGGTACCTATAACCAGCTATCTAGATTTGAAGTCTAGATGACTGTAGTTTTTACTGTTAACAGAGAGAAAGAAAGGTTTTCATTCCGTTATCTAAACATAGGTTAGACAACAGAATTGAGATCAAGTCTTTCTAACACGATTCAGCTTATCCTGAAGTGTATGTTTAAACAGCTCAGAAAAGTCATTCCATATCCTTTTGCCACAAAGTGTCAAAAAGTGACAGCCTCAGTCTAGACATCTAGCAATTTCACCTGAAGTTCAGGAAGATAAATACTGTCAGAAATTAAATCATTTTAACCACTGAGCTCAGCTGCTTCTGTAGAGCATGATCTAAAATTTCTCCTTTAAAATCAACTGCTAATAAAGATTCGCTATCTTCTCTGTGGTTGCCTGTTTGGTATAACCTGTGGTTCATTTTGTTTTGTTTTGTTTTTCTGTTCCCTGAATCTGTTTCCCTCTTGCTTCCCAGAGGACTATCTGGAGGACAATGCAACATGGTGTAAGCTTTGGTATTCTTATTCTTCACCTTCATTCCCATTTGTCTTTGTACAATGCTGGGCAAAACACTTCTTTAAGTTTCATCTTCACCATCTTTATTTTGTGTGTGTCTTGTAGGCTAAAATGCTAGCAGTTCTTTCTGTAATTCTGCATTCTAGCTGACTTAATTCTGCCCAGTACGCAGAGCTGCTGGTTCCTTCCACTATTTTTCTCCCACTTCAAGGATGATGACTCTCCCCCAGAAAGGAGATTATGTATTCTCTCAGTGAGCTATATGTTGGTGTTAGTGTCCCCACGGTCTCAGACCCTGCACGGGCATGTACAGCAATGTAGACACTGCAGTGGCATTCAGCTCTGAGTCCTGTGCCTTGAGATAGCACTGGAGCAATGGAAGCAAGTTCCCAGAACTTCCTGGGCTCTCTCCCTAGAATTGCTCCTGTCTTGCTGTCCGATCTTGGGCAAACCACTGAGCTTCTCTGTGGGAGCTTGATAAAGTAGGATTCCCTTATGCTTTCCAGCTTCCTAAGTTTTTGTGAATGTCAGAGGTCCCTGGTTTCAGACAGAAGGCCTCCTTGGCAGGGTTCAACACAGCCCGAGTGAGGAATAGAAACACGGCACCATGCAGGTATACATAATTTCACTTGTGAAGTATCTCAAAGCATTTGATTGGACTATTATATCCTGCTTCTTGGCAGGACTAATTAGTCTATAGAGAGTACAATGCTGATATAGCCATACTACCTCCTGCATTTGAGCTTCTTCAAGTACCTCTGTATCTACTACACCACTGTACAGCAGAGCGCTGCCTTAATTCAGCTGGAATTTGTCCCAAGAACATATTGCAACATGACCTGGCTGGGTGTGTATAAAATAATTCCACATTTTCTTTCAGGAGAACATGGAAGCTTTCTTGGTTTTCCACAGGGGAGCTGGTGCACTATTAACCATGTAATACATAATGCACATGCATACTATGGAGACGGGCAGCTGAGAAATCGGCCATGGCATTTTGCAAGTGATTTACATTCAAGTACAGTATAGTGGCTGAATAGTTAAGCAGAGAGTATGCACCCAGCCTGAAAAAGAAAACCTTTCATGCTTTTTACCCTAGGGAGAGGGATGTTTGTCACCCTTTGTAGGAAAATGTTCTTTTATCTTCCTTCCTGATTTCCTTAAAATAATAGTAAATAAAGTCTCAATTTCCATGAGCTAAAGACCCTGAAATTCTTTTTTTTTTTTTTTAGGAATAAAGTGGGATGTATTTTAAGTGTCTATTCAGTCTTTTTTTATATATATATTCTATTTTGCAATTATTTTTATTACAATAAAAAAATGCAGTGTATGCTAACAAACCTGTTGTGAACAATTCCTTCTCAGTGCTCCAAAACTATATGCAGTAGAAAATATGATTTTAAAAAAGATAATAATCTGCTTTGCATTTTAGCTATAAAAGACTAAAATTAACAGGACAGTATATTATGAGGACATTGATGTAAATTTTCCAGGAAATCATCTGCGGCACTCCTGAAAGTGATGTTCAGTTTTGTTAGAATCCATTTAGTCTGGAGTCTAGAAATGTTAAATATATGCAGTGATAGCACAATTTTCCTGACATTGGATGTTTATTCTCAACATTTTATTTCTCAAGAGACCTTAGAATAAAATCCAGCAGGAATAAATCTTAGAAGGTTTAAAATACTGAGATTAATTCTTCAAATGCTTTCTGCATACAGAGGCCATAGGGAAAGATGCAATCAGCCTGTAAAAGACTTCATAGCGTGGGAGGTTTTGGTCACACTCTTAAAAGTGAAGATGACAGGCTTATGCAAGTACTTTAGAAGCTCACTGACTTCCCACAGGCTACTTCCCCTGCAACCCTTAGATGCTGTGCTGTTGGACATGCCACTTCACCCTGCATGATGTTAATCAGCAGATAACTCCTGTGAAACATAAGGTGTACATCTCCTCCGGTTTCAGGTTTTGTGTGTTTAAACGGAGTCCTGTTTCTTATTAGCTGTCTGGATACAATATGCACAATGAATAAATAAGTTTTACAACATTTGTTGTGGTCATTTGGCGTCAGATTTAGGATTTGCTTGGTTTTCCAAAAATAGGTGTTTGCCCAGTGTCAAGTTTTGTTTATTCTCAGTTTCTGTGTCATAGAAATATCTAAGTAAGTTTAAGTCTGTGCGATCACTTTTTTCCCTCGTGGTTAATACCAGTTTCAGGTGGCAAAGGCAGGTGAATGATGGTGGCTGTCAGAACTCTCCTGGGAGACCTGCCAAATTCCTGTTTTTAAAAACGGTGATATTATTCCATCCCCCAGCTGAATGGTTCTGTATGCTGCTGTATCTGATGCATTGCATTCCTAATGCACGTGAGGTGGTTACTAAGAGCTTTATTACACTGTTGCCTCTGTCTCCAGGTGGAAAGGGTCTGCCTGCTGTTTGGACACTACTTCATATGAGCAAGGAAAGACTGTCTTCCAACAGTAAGAGGAAAGACAGATCTCTACCTTATTTAGTTGTCCAAAAAAAATACACAATCTTGATTATCACATGGTGTCTGCCTTGCCTGATGTGTTGCCTGTCTCATTGAACACAGTGCCTGCTTGAACATCTTCTAAAAAGGTACTTGTTAGTACTAGTTGAACGCCCTTTACTTGTTGGGTGTGAAGACCCACTGAGAGACATCATCTCATTTCCAGGAAAGTCTTAGAGGTATGAATGAAACACAGAATCATAGGCTGGTAGGGATTGGAGGGGACCTCTGGAGATCATCTAGTTCAACCCCCCTGCCAAAGCAGGTTCAGCTTGGAAGGGTTACACAGGAACATGTCCATACAGGATTTGAAAGTCTACAAAGAAGGAGACTCCACAACCTCTGTGGGCAGCCTATCCCAGTGCTCTGTCACCCTCAAAGTAAAGAAGCTTCTCCTGATGTTGAGGTGGAACTTCCTGTGTTCTAGTTTGTGCCCATTACCCCTTGTCTTGTCACTGGGTACCACGGAAAAGAGACTGGCCCCATCCTCTTGACAATCACCCTTTAGATATTTTTAAACATCAGTCAGATCCCCTCTCAGCCTTCTCTTCTCCAGGCTAAACAGCCCCAGGTCTCTCAGCCTCTCCTCCTAAGAGAGGTGTTCCAGACTCCTAATCACCTTTGTAGCCCTCTGTTGGACTCTCTCCAGTAGTTCCTTGTCTGTCTGGAACTGGGGAGCCCAGAACTGGACTGGAATGGTATTATGTGTTCCTGTTACAGGGATGGAGAATACAAAACCTGTATACAGGATCCACTCCTGATTGCTAGACTTGTCTGCACACAGTAAGAGGAAGAAATGGCATAGTCAAAGGTCTTCAGCTGTACATTGAAAACTTATGTGATTCCTGAGCTTGGCTATTAGGATAAAGAAAAGCGGGATATATAGGCTTGAGTTTTCACATCTGTGCCATATCAAACTAGACTAACGTGAAGTAGGATTTGTTTGTCTTAGTTTTTCATGCTTCTAATGTTGCTATCAAAGTCTGAGCCATTACCTCATTCCTTTACTAATCGATGGAGAGAATTAGGCACCTCCAGACCTTGTTTAAGATACTGATTTGGAGATGATAAGAATCTGAATTGCCCTCTGAATTACCCATTTCTCCCCACTGAGTGTGAAGAGAATCTGGATGATTAGCTCAGACATTCAATTTGTAGATGTCTAAATGTAACCGCAATGCTAGGCTTTGGAAATAGGCTTTATGAATCAAATGAGCACAAAGGAGATTTTGGTCTATAAAATATATTGATAGATAGTTCAAATCATACTTCTAATCATACTCATAGTCGTGATATCATCACTTATGTAGAAGGATGGCTAGTCTCCAACAAAAATAGTTCATTCGGAAGCTGTACAAATTGTATTCAATGGCAATTTTCCCTTGTAAATCTGGATTAAAATGCACTTGCTTGCATTTGATGCTTTAGCCTTTGCTCAATAAAGACTAGGGTGTTTTGGTTTTTTTTCCAGTATACAGAAAGTTTGTATATTCAGCCTCTGGAAGGTGAATCTAAGCAGGAAATACATCAACACTGCTCTTTCAGATACAAGATAGATCACATTTCATTTCACATGTCTGTGCATGAATGTGTACAGAAGGAAAGCTGAATTCTTAATGTTCTTGTTAATGCTAAAGAGAGATAGTGACTATATAAACACCTTCAGCACTTTAGGAGTTTGACATTATACTAAAAGAAAAACTATGTTTTAAAAATTGGTAGAAGGGCTTGATCCCCTCGTGCAGTGCATAAACTATGCTCATTTAGATGCTTTCAAGTAACATGACAGTAACAACAATAGCTGACTATCTTCCCGGCTCTGTGATGAGTTTTTGCATTGTTAATATTAGTACAACCAACAACTCCTAAGCTTCCACAAAAAATGAGTTCTGTAACATATCACCAGTTCACTTACCATTAAAGAATTACAGGGTCCTTTTGCACAAGTGACTACAGACTATAAAATATCTTTTCAGCATCAAAGTTAGTTGTGCACAAGTGTGAATACCAACAGAGAAATTAAAGCTTCGGTAAATTCTGAATTAATTTCTTCTCTCCAAAGAAAAACACATGTTATACCTTACTGACAATTATGTTTCTCCAGCCTTGTGCATCTATGTTTATTCTTCTAGACTGCAGCACACAGACATATTGTGAACTCACAACAGGAGTGTACAATGCCGCACTCCACTTAGAACAAATAGTAGGTTACAGCAGACTGAAAACTTATTTCCCAAGCCAAACATCTCAAACATTTTTCTTTGGTTTTAATAGAGAGAAATCGACACTTTATAGACTTCTATGTGTATCACAAGTGGTTAGAGGAGAGGTAAAATAGAAGGACTGAAAAGATTTACCTTCATACAAATAGTGACCCTTTTGTGAACTTTCTTTAGTCAAAACCAAATATTTTACATTAGGAAAGATTTCCAATCTTTACCTCATTCTTTTATCTTCCATCCCCCAATAATATCAATGTATCAGTCTAGGTTGCTGGGATAGTAATACAGGATGCTTCTATAATGCAGCTGACTATAAACAGCAAAGCTTAAGTGACCAGTTACAGATATTCACTGATGGGAAAGCCAAGAGGTTTAGTAATACTGGGGAAGGAGGAAGGGAAGGGAAGGATTCATCATATCTAATTTTATCCATCATAAACTAAGGACAAGTCTAAGGTTGTGCATCTGTTAGCAGACCCAGCAGCATTTTTTGGATCCTAGGTCTGAGTGTAGGCCCTAGCAGCATCACTGCTCCAAGTTATGGGAAAATGCATAGCTCTCACATTACCACTCCAGATACGTAGTCACCATGGAAAAAAAGAGAACACCTGCAAGATGCTTCAGCAGATCTCTCTCTTGACACTGGCATGCACTGAGGCACACAGTAACAGAGAAATCCAGCTGCAGGAGTATGACTCAGTAGTATGGACTCCCTCCACAGTTGGTTAAGAAAACAGGCATTTTCAGAGTGTAATTCCCAGTCTAATGCCAGGGATTGCATTAATAGCTCCTTGGAAGTGCCAATGTTTCTCTGTCAACTATGAAGAACTTTAGGCTTGAATAGATATTTAGTTTACAGAGGTCTGGAGCTGAGTTGTATTAACCCCTGCTGAGTAGCTCCACAAATAGCCCTACAAATGGCCCTACCAAAGTGAACATGACTGAGGCTATTATAGTTTAAGACTTATGTGTACTCACTGGGGACTGAGTAGATGCTTACAATTTCACCGTGTTCTGGTGACAGCAATCATAAATGGTCATCATGTACATGTCTGTTGGTTTTCTGGAGTTTTGCTGCTTCTGCACCGAATGTGTGTCATGTTCATGTCATTTCTGGTACATAAGAAATTTAATTCATTGTGTTTTATTCAGTGTCCGTAGGACAGGTGCTCTGTGGCACTGGGTTTGTTAATCTCTCATGGTAGCAATAGAGAGCTAGTCAAGGTGGTCAACAACAGGCAGAATTCACTTGCTAAAACACAAGTGCCTTGTGCTAAGTGAGATGCCATGAACTATCTAGGCATCTGCAAAGAGCTAACAGATGTGATAAGGGCCTTACAGAAGATTCTTCAGTCTTCTGGATGTTCCAGAGGACTCAAAAATGGCATTAGAATAATTTATTTCTCTACTGAATGAGGGATCTGGGAGCTACTCATAAGATCCTGAATTGGACCAAAATGAGACAGTTGGCCATATGAATAACTCCCTTGACTCCACTGACTAAGAGGTCGTAGGCTGTCCAGAGAAAGGCATCTCGGGACTTCACATAAGGGTCTCAGGTACGGTGCAGGACCTACTGGAGATCTGTACTGACATGTGGAAAAGAGGGAAGACCTCCAAAGGCAGTGGATACCTGTGTGCAGGCAACTGAATCTCACATCAAGTCTCCACTATCTGTGCTGGGGGTTCTTTAACACCCAGCTCACATGTCAACACCCACACTGAGAGCTTTTAAATTCAGGCAAGACTAACTCATTGTGAAAGCCTGATGGACAACTGAAATTGCCATTCGTTTGTATGGGAGTAAACCACACTGCTGATACACAACTAACTCTTAACAGTCCCTGGGATAAACGTCTTTGCTTGAAAGTGCTGGGAATTTTGCTTTCCTATTATGTATTTGGACAGCATAAATACTAGATAGGAACTCAAATGAAAATAGACTGGAATAAAAGTTCTTTTTCTCCTTAAACAGTCAAGCCCATAAAAATTTCCAGTACATAATAATTACTGTGTTACCTAAGTAACTGCTACAGTGACTGAAGTAAAAAGCTAATTGCTTGAAGTGTATTGTCATTTTTAATACAGCGTACCTACAGTGCTCATGTATTAGAAGTATGATATCTATGAAGAAATAACAGGAATTTGAGAGAAACACATTTCTTATGCTGAAAAAAGCAGTAGTCACTTATAGAAAAAAAATCACTACTGTGGTGGGTTAACCTTGGCTGAGTGCCAGGTGCCCACCAAGCCTCTCTATCACCCCCGCTTTCCTTCCCTTCCTTAGCAGAGCAAAAAAACGAAAGGGGAGGAAAATAGGATGAGAAACAAAAAGTAGTTTAATAATAATGATGATAGAAGCAAAGCTAAGCAAATCCGCGCGCGGAAGCAAAGGAAAACAAAGTTATTCTCTACTTCCCATCAGTAG
>JAVSBS010023890.1:7052-19894 GCA_033124195.1 Coracias cyanogaster | reverse complement strand
CACCTGGCTCCAACCTCCTTTCAGGGAGTTGTCAAGAGCCAGAAGGTCTCCCCTGAGCCTCCTTTTCTCCAGGCTCAACAACCCCAGGCCCTTCAGCTGCTCCTCTTCAGATCTGTGACCCTTCCCCAGCTTCACTGCCCTTCTCTGGACACGCTCTAGCCCCTCAATGTCCTTCTTGGAGTGAGGGGCCCAAAACTGACTCCAGGATTCAAGGTGTGGCCTCCCCAGTGCAGAGTCCAGGGACACTACCCCTGCCCTAGTGCTGCTGGCCACACTAGTGCTGACACAAGTCAGGGTACTGGTGGCCTTCTTGGCCACCTGGGCAGATGCTGGCTCATCTTCAGTCAGCTGTCCACCAGCACTCCCAGGTCCTTTTCCACCAGGCACTTTCCAGCCGCTCTTCCCCAAGCCTGGAGCGCTGCAGGGGGTTGTTGTGACCTGACTGCAGGACCCGGCACTTGGCCTTGTTGAGCCTCATCCCATTGGCCTCGGCCCATCGGTCCAGCCTGTCCATGTCATTAAGCAATGGTGTAAATCTATGGACCTCCCACATTTTAAGTGTTTTGCAGTTCTGCCACATGCCTACCTAAAAAAGATCTTCTCAAACTAGAGAACATATAGAGAGAGATGATGAGAAGATCAAAGGAACAGATCCTCCAGGAAGAGCAGTAGTCCTTATATAGATAAGAAGTCCTCAGTTTAAAAAAGAGGCAGTTGAACTGGGAATACAATAAAAGTATATAAAAAAGAAAAGCATGGAGAAAAGTAAGAAATTAAGAAAGAATTACTATTTCTCAACTATGTAAGCACCAGACCCAGAGGGTACACAGAAAATTCTTTAAATAAAAAAGTGAATACTTTCACACAGACCAAGTAATTATGGAACTACAGGACTCCAGAGATACCAGAAACAAATACTGCTAAAAGAAAAATTGATGAAGGGTTGAGCGGAGGACAGTGACTGCATCCCCTTATCTTTGTTCTGTTCCTGTATTCATCTAAAGGTTTGTCACTGGCCACTGTCACAGACATGATGTAAAGTCTGGCGGCCTTTTAATCCAAAATTTGACGCGACTTTTTATTACACTAATAATCCTTGATGCAAGAAACAGGGTGTAAATATCTTATCTGTTTTTCTAACACTTAGAATTACTCACCTTTTTGCATTGTTTAGGCTACTTACGATGTGCCAGGCAGGATTAATTAGCTCAGAAATTAATTGCTTTGCCTGTCTGTGATACGCTACAAGAAGAGTCATAATTATTTGGGGGAAAATGCTTTAATCCAAAATCATTTAATGAGCATCGCTGATTGAGCAGCACTCAGTCTGGAGATGTAATTTAATAAAAGCTCTCCAGGAGAAGCGTGTGATAAAGTCTGCAAATGCAACTGCCTTAATCCCTGTCTATTGTGTTTTGATATGTTTTTCATACTGAGGTCGTTATTATTTTTTATTTAACCACAAAACCGTCCTCATCAACATCTGTGGTTGTTTTCCCATCCTCAGCAGCGGGTCACGTTACACATCGCTGTGAGAATTACACGAGTACCAGGAGTTCAGGTTTAATCTACACCCTCTGCTTTGCAATAGCACCCATCTGGTAACGCGGGGTGCTACTCTGATCTGCATTAGAAAATTCAAAATACTACTTTCTATTTTTTAGAATATCCTTTTAGGGCATGCCTTCAGTCTCCACTGCCTTGTCTTTATTCTTTATGTTACTTTTGCTCAAAATTCCTGACAGAAAACAGGCTTTAGGAACCTGGATATATAGAATCCAATTCAACCAAAATGATTTTATTAAATAACTACCATTATAAGTGACTAACACTTTTATTCTGCTTTATATTTCTTATCAAAACAGCAACACTCTGCCCAGAACTCATTCTATCTCCCCTGAATGGACTGAGAAAGAAATACGAAGCAACTGAAATCAAGTGAGGAAGTGAAATAGAAATAGTCCAGCATTAGTGACGGCGACGTTCTGCTCACAGCAAAACTTCTGTCGCTCAATTTCATATTTCTGTGCTTTGTATTGAAACGTAATATGCTCAAGAATGCAATGTCACAGTGACATTAAACTGTCCACGCTCTCTCAGACGGGAAATAAAGTTAGCAGAGGCGTTTTTAAAGGCAGCAAGAAGTAGCGAACACTTAATGAAATGCTTTACAAGCTCAGGAACTAGAGAACAAGTACAGGGGGAGTAATAATTGCAAGAGAATTTAAAGAGGAAAAGGTAGGCAGGATTCCGCTGAATTGTGCTGTTCCTCGCTTAGGATCTCTTAGTATGTGAACTCGGATTGGATTATAAAATTATTCTCTGTCCTAAGAAGTCCAACATATACTTTCTATTGACATCACGACAGAGTAAATCTACAGCAGCACAGAAGACTGATGTAGAGATGGCGAATATTACCCTCTAGCCCTTTTACCTGACTTTACAAACGGATGGTTTATTATAATCTTTTTGGTGCCTTCTCTTTGTTTCAATCATCGATTCCCTGCTTCAGAGCAAGTGCTGACATTGTTCCTTTCATTTTTATCGTGCTCTCGCATTCTCTGATAAAGACAAAAGAGTGAACTTTAACAAAGTGCTGTGATGCTGCTTGGATTTTGCGAACAGCGTTCCTGATCCCATTGGATTTAATTTCCCACCCCTTTCATTCACCGTGGCTTTCATTTGTGCCACAGAGACTTTAGAAGCACTTTTGGTAGCACCAAAACGGGAACTGGGAGAGCAGGAAGCCAATACGAGCAGGACTGGCTGGAAAGGGAGAAGAGAAAGGAAGACGTGTAAAAGGGTGGGGAGAGGATTCATTTAACTTACAGAGTTACAAGAACTGGGTGCAAAATGAGTTTCACGAAAATGGTTTTGATTTACACCAGCATAAATGAAATCAGGCTTGATTTTCTGTGCTTTCTACTCATTGCAGATTAGAACTTTCATGGTCTACTTGCACTTATTTGTTACTAGTGGAGTGGTTCATTAGCATCCCATGAGATCAAAGTTATTTGGCTACATCCCATTTTCAAACTAGCAGCAGTAGCTCACAGGTAAAGTGTGACATGACTTAAGAAACAGTGAAGAGAGAAAGGAAATATGGGAAAAGAGAAGGAAAAGACGACAGCAAAGTCAGGTACATCACAGACACACAGCTTGGCTACTCTGGCTGCTAAGCGTTCTTCTAGAACTCAGGTATTCAGCACATGCTTTGAGGTTTGCTTCCGGTGACACCATTAAAAACTCTGTCTATTTGTTTCTTAGCTTCTGCTTTGTATGAACTCCTCCATCAGGTTATCTGAGCTTCTGCCGGTGAGGGTTCTAGCATCAAACCCAAGAACACCTCAGGTCCAAGGAGGCATCGCACTGACAGATTTTCCCTGGACGGTGCCCAAGAACTGGAGCTTCGTGGTGCCTCAGATGAATGTAACAACATTTATCTGAAATGGGCTGATTCTTGTCTTAGCTCGCAGAGGAAGTTAATTTGGTGGTTACAGTTTAGCTCTTGTTTGTCCCCCTAAGAAGACCTTGACGCATTTCAGTATGATTGACAGGCTCTTCAGGGGAGGCTCAAAGCTATGGCAGTAAAAAAGGAATTTGAGAAGCTTTGGCAGAGCGACATCTCTGCAAAGCTCCTGGATGCACTATTTCTGGCTCTTGGTCTTCAGAAAAATGCACCCACAGAGCTTAAAAAAAACAAAATACAACACTCCCCTGCCCCTGCAACAAGAGAATCAAACAGTAATGAGATGTGAGCAGCAAGATTTTTCAAAATCTACCATAATCTAATTTTGACCATGACCATCCAACCTGGCCTTGAACACTTCCAGGGGTGGAGCATCCACAACCCCCCTGGGCAACGTGTGCCAGTGTCTCACCACCCTCAGTATGAAGAATTTCCTCCTAATTTCCAATCCAACCCTACCCTCTTCCAGTGTGATTTGCTTGTGTGATTAGAGCAGCCATGTGGAATTACTTGCAGGACGAGGATTAGGATACCACTTAGAATATGGAAGAGGCCACTTTATGACCACAGGGAGGAACCCGGTAGCCCAGGTGGAACACGTGAAGGCCAAAAATCATGGAGTGACATAAAACTGCTCTGCGCTTTTCCTCTCTTGCCAGGAAGAAGAGGACAGCTGGACAGCTATGAGGTCTGGTATGGTGAGGAATGCAGGGACCTAGAGCAGCTACATCAGGGTAGGGAGATGAGGGGTGGTGAAATGACTCCATCATACCAAAAAATATCACTGTGGTCTTTGATATAGGAGCAGACTAGCACTCAGGTCTCTCTTTCAGCTGATGGCCCTGCTCACTAAACCAGTGAATCATACTCTCTGATCCACTCAGTCTTGAATTACTCTCTTCAAAACAGTGTATTTTGAAAGAGTTTGGAGAGTTCTTCCTATTAAAAACCTTGTGTACCCAGCCAGGGGATTAGGACCAGTGCTCACAGAGGTGGGATCTTCATCTTTGGAGATACTCAAAAACCCTGCTGGACAATGTTCTGAGCAATTCAGCTTAGTTTAAGTCTGTTTTGAGCAGGAGGTTAAAAAAGATGATCTCTGAAGCTCCCTTCTGATCCAAATTACTCTAGGATTCCCATTAAATGTTCTGGTAATACGGCTTTTTTTATAAAAGGAAGCCATAAGGATTTAAAGGATTATAGATCTGAACTCAACCCTCAGCTGTGCCCCTTCTTTGGAACTGTCCTACATGTGAGGTGCACAGTCGGAACCAATACAGAATCATACCAGCAAAATTACATAGTCAAATAATTAAATATTACAATAGATAGAGATTCATTTTAGTTTCCTAGTTCTAGTTGTTTATTTCAAGTTCTTATCCCCTTTTTCTGCCACACGTATCAAACCACTTTTCTAACTTCAGGAGCAGAGCTGGTGTAAATATTTTTATCAATAGAGCTGTTTCATTAGAGCGCTCGTTATATTCACAGTGAATTGCATAGCGAGAATGTGATAATTTTCCATGAAAAAAGGCAAATTATAGTTTGATTTTCTAAGATGGTATTAATAATATACATGTTCTCAGTTTAATGAAGGTGAAACGTTCAATTTTCCATTGTGTTTGATTTGCATTAATTTCTGCAACATTAATAGTTCATAAATGCAACATGACATTACACTACATGCTTCTTATTACACTATTTCAACTTCTTTGACTTGAAGTTTCTGAAGAGTTCATAGAATCATAGAATGGTTTAGATTAGAAGGGACCTCAAAGATCATCCAGTTCCAACCCCCTGCCATGGCAGGGACACGTCCCACTAGACCAGGTTGCTCAAAGCCCCGTCCAACCTGGCCTTGAACACCTCCAGGGATGGAGCATCCACAGCCCCCGTGGGCAACCTCTTCCAGTGTCTCACCACCCTCAGAGTGAAGAATTTCCTTCTAACTTCCAATCTAAATCTGCCCTCTCCTTTTCTGAAATGTATGGTCACAGGAAAATTCCAGACCTGACCTTTCCTTTTGCCCGAGGACACTTTTTTCTCTACAAAAAGGAATTAAATTTTCTTAGCTAACTCTATTAAGAACAGTAAATGAACGTTTACACAGACCCTGGACTTTCTCTTTTGTTGGCAGATATGCCATTTTACTTATCTACAGTTAACAAGAACACCTAGGTTCTTTTGTATGCAAATGAATATACATACCTAATTTCGTTTTAAGAGATAAAAGAAATGATTTAGATGAATGAAAGATGTATATGTCATAGCAGGCTCACAGAGAGATGCATCTCCTTCACAGTACTGAGGAGAGAGACTTTGCATGTGGTACAAGGATACCATATTTATAATACCTTGTTTAAAAGATGTATTTTGCATTTGACATTGCAAGTCTTCCCCTTTGTCTCAACAGCTTCTCTTTTTCTTCTTTTCCCCCATCGTATTATCATACGATCTGAATAAAGAGCGGAACAGACAACACCGAGGCCTACTCAGGAGGAGGGAGCTGTGTGATGTGTGGTGCCAGACAAGAGGAACATGAAAGCTCTTCACAGAAACACATTCATGACAGATTTTGGAATTCTCTTCCTGAAACTAATTATCATTTTAGAAAAGGCTGGCTAATGATGAAAGAAAACACCTCCTTATCCCATAGCTGTCAGTTCTAAGAAGGGCCTCCAACTCCCAGGGGTGGTGCCCAGAATCCCTCAGCTTTCACAAACCCAGACAAGAGGCAGTGAGAAACTCATGCAAATTTGTTCTGGGATGATTTTCCCCACACCAAATTTTCACCTTATTTTCAGAGGAGTTCTCAGCCTGAGGAATGACAGAGCTGTATGGCAGATGTATCTATTATGTGGTAGTTTCACAGAATTGTAGATTCGTTTAGGTGAAAAAAGACCTTTATGATCATTGAGTCCAACTGTTAACCTGGCACTTTCAAGTTCACTTCATGGAGGTGTTCAAGACCAGGCTGGATGGAGCCTTGAGCAACCTGGTCTAATGGGGGGTGTTCCTGCCATGGCAGAGGCATTGGAACTAGATCTTTGAGGTTCCTTCCAACCCAAACCCTTCTATGATTCTATGATTCTATTACTGACCACTCTCTCTTCCCACTACTGTCTCTCTTTGAGATTTGCTATGATGTTCTAAACTCCTTAACCATGTCCAGGCAAAAGTGTGTCTTTAAAAGTAAGCCTGTGGTTCCTTCAACAAAGAGAAAGCCCCCAGCCCCACAGCACATCACTACCTGAGGCTGACCTGGGTATGGGACGGGCATTTTCCACATGAAATAACTTGCTCCTTTCACTGTGGCGTTGAGAAAGTTTGTCTTGCAATTCCCAGAGGAAGCAGATTCCCAAATTTCTATAGGAAAGTTACTTCCAGGCTTGCAGTAGTAACTGTGACAGTTTTAAATATAGGAAATATTTTTCCCTCAAGATATTTAGGTCTCTGCAGAGATCTCTCTCTCGCTGGACAGAAACTAAGGCATTTGGCTTTATCAGTATAAGGCCATAAAATACGGTCAAAATAAATTGTTTAAAGTTCTGCAAAACATTCCTTGAAGGAATTACCTTCAGTGCATTTGCTATTTAAATATATGTAAATGAATTTTATGTATTGCATATATTATATGCACGCATGTATATATGTAAATATGTAACTAAATATATGTAGCAGAGTAGTGTGGAACCGAAAGCAAAGGTTTTGATAGGCTTAATTTAATACAATTCATTCCTTGCCTTGCTGCTCCCCAGGAACAGAATACAAAGCAGCCACAGGCTGTTTGCTGATTTAAAATTCCATTGTATGAGTACAGATGTTCCAGCAGACAGATAAGCACCCTGACCTAGCTCTTGTGTAAGTCCTGCAGTGGGAGGTTCTTCTTCAGTTCCTGGGAATATTACCTTCTACACAAGACAGCGTTCCTTGCCCCTTGTCCTATACTTCCTCCCCCGAATAAATATTTTTTGCCTCTTATCCCCATCCAGGCAGCAGCCTGTACAACATCATTACTAGTGCTGGTACTGAGTGTTCACAAACTCGCACATGATTTTTGCTGCGCTACCGGTATCTCCATCACGTGCCTTTCAGTTTTTCAAGCAATTCCCTCCTTCAAGTCTTTTGTAATATTCAACACAGCTCAGCAGTTCAAAAAACTCAAATGCAGCTTTTAATCAGACTTTTAGGAGTTCACCTTCCTTCTTTCTCCCCAAGAAGAAATCTGCCTCGGCAAAAGTCACCAACTAAAACCTCAGAATAGGCAATACTCAGTCACGTAAGAAAGAAATTCATTTTTTTTCCTAAGGGGCTGCTGAAATTGGGCCATCCCCTTAAGGCGGGTGGAATAACTAATGGGATGCACAACGATACACCCGGAGCACAATGTTCTTGGTAGTGCACTAATTTAAAGGCGCTCTGTGCTCGCTCCGGGAGGGCAGCCACTAAGCAGTGGTTCTTTAGCGGCATGCAGCTCGTAAACCATTCAAGCGCTCTCCCAAGCCACGGGTGTATCATCTAATTGGCCGTGGAAGCGCGGTGGCAGATGGACTGCTGGTAATCCAAAGCCGTGACTGCAGGAGAGAGTGGTCTAGCTGAGACCTCGTGAGGCTAAAACCGTTTGGTCAGTCTAAGATGCAGCTGCACCCTCCATCCAGTCTTATCCCACGCAGAGGAATGGGGCTTACAGGAGAAATTGTCATCTGTCCCCTTTATAAAGAGCTAATGAAGTTGTCCAGCCCCTACTTCTCTCTTAGCATTGGGCTCTTACGTCAAATATTCAATGGCTCATAATGAAGACGTTAATATGAGGCTTGCATGGCAAGGAAGGTTGATTAATCCACTTTAAGAGCTCTTTATACCATGGTGGAAAGGGCACCTGATACAGCCGCATACCATGGTGGCTTTAGGTGAGAACATTTCAAATACATCTATTTAGCTCCCTTCATTTCTAATTCTGGCAAACTTGAACCTATTAACACCGAAGACTTTCTTAATTAAAAGCTGTAAGAAAGGTGTCAAGGAAAGCTTCTCTAAATCTTTCTAATACAGTCTCAACTGAAAAAAAAAAAAAAATCAGTTATAGCCACAATAACTTTAATATTTTAAAAGAATGTTAATTAATGATTGCACATAATACGGGATTTTCACTTAGAGCTTTGCCACCCACAAGCAGCACGATAATCCAAAGACTGAGGAATCAGAATTCTTGTGTGTCACCACGCTACCTTCAAGTCTCCACCTCTGTCACAGGAACACAAAGAGGAAAGAAATGCCTTTTTCTCACGTCTAATTCTATTTTCTGTGAAAGTACACTTTTAAAGACAGGGGCATCTTTTATCCTCAGAAAAGGGAAAATCTGAAACTTCTGAACAGAGCTCGCATGGTAAAATTCCTTTGGAGCAAACAAAGTGAAAGCTATAAATAATGTCTGAGTCCTTCCCGTGATGCAATCACCCGTTTCAAGGATACTACACGCGCCGACTTGAGTTGCTGAGCACTGTGCTGATCCTCAGAAGGCAACAACCCCAAACAACTAAAATATTATGACATCGTTAAAAATACCTGGAATTGGCAATTTTAACAGTAATGATGGCTGCTGCTCTTAAAATGCACAGCCCAGTACTTCAAATATACTGGGCTGTGACAGTTTAGATCAGTGATGTCATACAGTCGATATACTGAGTTTTAGATACACAGACCTATCGGGCAATGAAGCCAGAGACAGAACAAACAGGCTTTTGTGTGGAAAACAACAAACTATTCCTTCACGCTCCTCTAATAATACAAAACAACAATGATGTTTCTAAGATATAATGTGGTAGTGCTAAAATTAACTCCCCAACTCGTTATTTACAGAGAAGCAACGTGTGGTGCGACAGCTGTGAGGAAAACTGCTCTTTGTTCATTTAAAAAAAAAAAACCAGAATTTGATAACGAAGAAAGCAGTACCTCTGCAGCAAAACTATAAAGGAGTTCCATGAAAACAATTCTGCAGCCTCGAAGAATTTAATCATAGAATTATTAAGGTTGGAAAAGATCTCCAAGATCATCAGGTCCAACCATCATCTCAACACTACCAATAGTATTGTGCTAGTTTTTCAAACAGAAACTTGAAAATGTGAGTGGACATCCATGCAATTCATTAGGGACATGCATTCACTCTTTAAACAGTGCCTTCCTTCAAAACACTAAGTAACAGAAGTAACCGTAACTAAGAGTGGATAATGGCATTGTAATAATATTTTGACAGAGGAAGAATTAGAGATGAGGAGACTCTAGTTGATGTTAGATGAGAAGTTATGGTAACAAGAAGCTACATAAACAAGAGTTTTTCCAAATCCAGACTCAGAAATGCAGGCTGAAGGAGATACATGGATACCTGATTCACAGAGTCCCAGCATGGTGGGGGTTGGAAGGGACCTCTGGAGATCATCTTGTCCAACCCCCTGCTCCAGCAGGTCACCCAGAGCAGGGGGCCCAGGATCGTGTCCAGGCACCTTTGGAATCTCTGCAGAGAAGGAGACTCCACAACCTCTCTGGGCAGCCTGGGCCAGGCTCCCACACCCTCACACCAAACAAGTTTCTCCTCTTGTTCAGATGGAACCTCCTGGGTTCCAGTTGGTGCCCGTTGCCCCTTGTCCTAACAAGTGTTCGGACACTTGGACATAGGTTTGAGTAGAACTTTAAATGGCAGTAGAACAGTATTTCCTCTAGTTTGACAGCTGACTTCAGAAATGAGGTAAAGTTTCTCAATTACCGCCATTTGCAGCTCAAACTGGAAAAAAATGGCTTAGTTTTCCAGAAGCAGACAGAAATGTTTGCATAATTTGGAATATCTTTTTTTACATACCAAACCAGCATATGGGTATGAAGGTATTAATATTGCAGCCTGCATCTGATAGGGACATCTTATCTCTCCTCTGCAGCTCCAGGCCCATTTTGGCTCTGCCACATCTTTGGGGCTTTTTTTCACCACTGTGATCAGCAAAGTTCATGTTCCTACACAATATAAGAATCTCATGCTATTTTTCCGCTTTCTTAATATCGCACCCTTCACCGGAGGGGTTTTTAATGTTTCATGGAGTTTTACTAATTAAAACTTACATCATAAGGGGACAGACAGAAACCACTTCACTCATCAGTAACATGGATCTTGGAAGGAAGCTAGCAGTAGGCTGACAGCAGCGTTACTCTTCACGCAGAAGACAGAGAAGACTATTGCATTTGGCTGACAGATGAAAGAGTTCAGTAGGATGTTGTTACCTAAATGGAGGCTTGGTCCAGAACATGGAAGCTTTGCATTTTCAAACGTCTTTATTCACGAGCAGTACAACTGACGGATTTCAGCTTTCTACGGATTAACATCCTGCCTTCCTCAAGTACTGTGTTCCCAGCTCTCCTTTGGGTCACCAGTACTTGCTCCCCAACATTTCCCAGCTACCTCTCCTATCCATATAACAGCAACAAGGCTAAAAATAGGATGAAATTTTAAGTGTCCTCAAATATCTCTAACTAGCCCTTTTAAGATGATCCAACAGATGGCCAGAGTGGCCCTCAGCACTGCGCTAGGATGATGACTCAAGTTAAACTTGTGGCTTTCAATTTAGGTAAGAACTTAAAGAGAAGTTTAAATATAAGATCAAATCAGGATTATTTGTAAAAATGCTGAACTTCGAGCAATCATGCAGTCACAAGGCTGATGGTAATTATAGAATCACTCTAGTTGGAAGAGACCTTTAAAGTTCATCAAGTCCAACCCTTAACCCAGCACTGCCAGGGCACTACTAAGCCATGTCCCTCAGCACCACATCTCCACGGCTTGGAAAGCCCTCCAGGGATGGGGACTCCACCACTGCCCTGGGCAGCCTGGGTCAGCCCTTCACAACCCTTTCAGGGAAGACTTTTTCCTCATGTCCATCTCTCAGCCTGGCCTCCCAGCAGAGGGGTTCCAACCCTCCCATCACTGCTGTGGCCTCCTCCGGCCCCACTCCACCAGGTCCATGTCTCTCCTGCGTGGAGGACTCCAGAGCTGGACTATTTTTCATGCATAACCACACCTGAAATATTTTGAGCCGCTTCTTGGAAATAACGTATTTTACAGCTCGCAGGTACTGCCAGCACCACGCAAGTCGAGCCATTAAAAGAAGCAGGAGGTAAAAATGAAAAAAAAAAACCAACCCCAAAGAAAAGGTGCAGTTTCTTCCTCACCATGTGCCACCATCACACTGCCTTTCTCCTGCTTTCGGAGAGATAAAGAAGGGCTGTAATGGTTAATCTATTGTTTATTCAAAACCACCAACAGAAGTTAATAGACAGTTATAAACTAATTGAGTGCGTCTGTAGTGCTATCTCCTCATTCATCTCGCTTATTCAATTTAGCTCTGTTAGTGTTCCATATGGTACAGTGCCCCTGCTGCTAGAACAGCCATTCATGGCAAGAAAAGCCCTGTAACAACAGGAAGCTAATAGTTTAACTGTTCCTCTAAATTTGTTTGACAAAACTGACATTTAGTGCGCCACGTCACGTTGTCAGTAATCTGCAATTTTACCCTTAGGCAGGCAAGTGGATGCTCATTTTATTTACCTCTCATAGTTAAAAGCGTAATTAATATTCCACTCTGAAACAAAGATTAGAGATCTGACAAACACTGCAATTTAAATTCTCCATTATGGCAAACATTAAAATCAAACATCTTTCCCACGCCCCATTGCATCAAGGACACGTGTAGCTGTAATTTAACTTTTTAGGTTTTTAATACCACAAACTAATTTCTGCTGTCAGTTTAATGAGGTGGAAAACACAAATCTTGTTGCTCTCTGTGTGTGCAGGCTGGGACAAGGCAGGCTGCAGAGAGCTTGAATCAGGCTGCCTCACAGTGCTTCCGTCAAAATCCCCAGATTATTGTGAGTCTCAACAGTAAAAAGTCTAAAAAAAGTCAAGTCTTAAAAGATTTTGCTTAACAAAGGGCTTCAATGAACAAACGCTTCAGGAACAGAACCACTGTAACTCCACAGCAGCTTTCGGAATTGCTGTAGAATTGCTGGAAAACCCCAATAATCAAGGTCCAGGCTGGAACGTTGTGGCAGCATCACCCGTAGCACCAAACCCAGCTGAAATCTCCAAAGGCTTCGTAAGGAGGGATGGCCCCTTCTCAGGGCCTGACCTCCATCCTGCTTTACACCTAGTTGAGGTTAGGCCCAGGAAGCAACAGGACAAGAGAAAACGGCCTCAGGTCACACCAGGGGAGGTTTAGACTTGACATGAGGAAAATGTCTTCTGCAGAAGGGTTGTCAAGGGCTGTCCCAGGCTGCCCAGGGCAGTGGTGGAGTCCCCATCCCTGGAGGGGTTTCAAAGCTGTGGAGATGTGGT
>JAVSBS010023889.1:0-12566 GCA_033124195.1 Coracias cyanogaster | reverse complement strand
GACTCTGTACAACTATCTGAAAGGAGACTGTGGCAAGGGGGGGGGTTAGTCTCTTCTCCCAAGTAACAAGCAATAGGACAAGAGGAAATGGCCTCAAATTGCACCGAGGGAGGTTTTGGTTGGGTATTAGGAAAAATTTCTTCACTGAAAGGGTTGTCAATAACTGAAACAGGCTGCCCAGGGAAGCTGTGTAGATATGGTGCTTAGGGACATGGTTTAGCTGTGGACTTGGTAGTGTTAGGTTAATGGCTGGACCTGATGATCTTAAAGGTCTCTTTCAACCTAAATGATTCTATGTGGATTGAGGCATTAACTGATGGCTTGGTAAAAACTACAGTAGAATTAGTATCTAAGAGAGTTATAAAGCATTTCTTTTTGAACATTCATAGAATTATAGAAACATTATGGTTGGAAAGGATTTCCAGGATCATCAAGTCCAGCCTTCATCCCAGCATCTCTGTAGCCACTAGACCATAGCCTCAAGTGCTACATCCATTCATTTTTTAAACACCTCCACAGATGGTGATTCCATGACCTCCCTGGGCAGTCTGTTCCAGTGCCCAACCACTCTCACAGTAAAGAATTTCTTCCTAATATCTGATCCAAACCTCCACTGATGCAACTTGAGGCCATTTCCTCTCATCCTGTCTTTAGTAATTTTAGAGGAGAGACCAACAACAGCCTCACTACAACCACCTTTTAGGTAGTTGTCTTTCACATAAAATTTAGCATATGTAGGTTTTCAACACAGAAACAAAGATATAAGAAATTTCTGAGAAGGCAAGATAGTTATTAATTGATAAGCACTACATGACCTCACAAGGCTCCACTAATTTCCATAACTTGTAAATTACATCTTAACTGCTAAAAATTCATCAAAGGATTTTTGCTCATATTTGGCGAAGGAAAAAAATAAAGGCCTTTGCTTCAGCTAGAAACTTTGTATTTGTCCATAATTTCATCATCAACAGGACCTGTGTAGTGTTTTTCTATAAAATGTTTAAAATCTTGAAAATTTACTTGAATGTTTTCATGTTTAAAATCTCTATATGTAAAACGGAAATCAAAAGTACTTACCTTCAACCCAACCAAACAGGTTTCCAAAATCAGGTTTTTTTCATTGACTTCCAAAAGCCATGTCATGAGGGAAAACTTCTGAAAACTGGTCTGAAGGCCTAGGATTTGCAGAATGCAGATTTAGTTGCTTTTTGAAATCACCTGATTCTCCTGGCTGAGAGCTTTGGGGTCCTTCGTGTTCCCAGCCATGAGCAACCAACCCAGGCAGATGCTCCAGTAGCAAGGTCTGCAGAATCACCAGTATCAAACAAATCTCCATATTTCTGGTAGAAAATAAGGCATTTTCCTCATTGTTCAGTTAAACTCATCAAAACCTGCATGTATCCAGTAATTGTGGTTTGGCATATCATCAGAGTCAAATTAAATTGCAGCTAATTGTCTTTGGTTAGCCATGTGTACACACACAAAGTTATAGATATGCGCCCAGCATCTTCAAAGCTGTAATCTGAAAGTTAATTAGTGGTTAATTTATAGATGTTTTACTAGGAGACTTCGCAGCTCCATAAGTCTCCTGTACTTGTATGTAGGAATGCAATAGGTATATGATGACATCAATAGTAAAATCTGATTGCTGTCCTTTTTTCCTCCCTGTCTTCCCCTTTTACACAGCCAGGCAGATCTTTGCATGACAGTGGCTTCTTTCCCTGTCAGCATATGGAGAAGGTGTCAGCAAAGAAGTTCCTTTCTATATTCCCCTCTAATACATGTAGTCATTGCTATACCCAACTGGATCTGCTGTCATTCCTTATAAGCACCCAGTACATTTCCTTCCCAGGACCAATGTAGGGAGAGTCGTGGTGTATCACCAAGTGCCAAAACTCCCTCATTGAGAAAAAAAATTTGCTTTGAAAGGGCATTTTTTTCATGGCATTGTCTGAACTGGAGATAGTCTGAAGATGCCAGAACAGCATGAAGAGAGAAATAAGTTCCTATTTACAAAAGGAAATACTTTCTCAAAATCTGGAGAGCAGCAAGAGCTGAGGTTTTGTCAGGCTGCAGAAGGGGTTACAAGTGGTATGCCTATCACAGTAATTGCATTTGCAGTAAACTTTTGGTCTAGACAGGGCATAGTTAAACTTATGTAAATATTTAGAGATTTGTACAGATCTGCAGTGATTAAAGACCTGCTTTAAAGGATTATTTTGGGTTTTTGCTTCCACTTCTACTGAAAAATATACACGTATGTATAACAGTGGGTCAAGCATATACAGACTATTAAGAATGAAAAAGTAAAGCAGGCATCTGTGCTGAGAGATAAATGGTTGTGGTTCACAGCACTAACAATCTCTGCTGATGCAGCTGGTAGAGATCGTAAACCCCATGATGAAAATATCTCCATATCCATATTATGATGCTCTAAAGCACTGCAGGCACAGATGGCAGAACTTGTAAGTTCTCTCAGAAACATAGTTATGGTTCACAACATTTTCAGATTCTTCTGAAAGAGCAAGTATAGCTTGTAAGCCCTGAGGAGAAGTTGATGGCACTTACAAACTATGCCAGTTCAGGTGGCAGACCTCGTAGACATTGGGAGAGAAAATAACTGTGATTCACAATGCCTGTCAAAGAAGTGCTAGCATTTGCAAGCTCTGATGACGCAATCAGCAAAGCAGAGTTTTGGCATGTTTATTTCAGGATGGCATCTGAAAAAGGGAGGGGGGGGGGAAATCCATCATGCAGTAAACTGCCTTATATAGCTAGGTGGCTATCTCAGGTAGATAAAAGACTAAATCAGTCTTCCTAGAACTTCACCTGTCAGTCCTAGGCAGTCTCATTAGTTCTTCTTGCACCTTTAACAACACACTCAATAGAAAACTATACAGAAAAGCTTTATTATGTATGCAAAATGGCAAGGTACATCAGACTTAAATGGAAGAGTAGCACCCTGTAATTAAGTGTTCTCATCTAAATAACTTGTTTAGAGAGAAATACGTGGATATTTGAGTACCTTTGGGGAAAAAAGTCCGTATCAAAGGCTATTCATTTCTCTGAGAACTTATTCAGAAGACTTCTCTTGATTTCTTTGTAAATTGAATAGGATCTGTAAAGAGATGACCTATGAATTTAAGAACTGTTAATTTTTCTTTCTTCATGTAGACATTTCTTCTTTGGAAACAGTTCTATAATCACTTCCTTTTTTATTGATTGAGCTAATATTTTGATGTGAATAGATATTTAAAACTGTAGTGATTAAGATAAGTCACTGAGTCACCAGTAATTGCTGGTTTGCAGAGCAAGTTCAGAAGACTATTGAAGAGAGAAATGAGTAAAAACCATTGGTAAAACAGGAGAAAGCCTCTGAGATGTGCAGTGTTGCTCTGCCAGCCAGCCTTTACTACTTGAGTGTTACCCAAGAGCAGATGCCTACCAGTTGGAAGCACTGAGGCAGGAACTGTTGTATGTGATGTGAGAAGAGTAATTTTGATAATTTGGTGTTCCTAAGTACCTAGGGAGATGTGAAAATTAAGTAGCTGTGACTTAACTAGTGTGAGACTATTTGCCATACTAAAAGAAATATATGTACATTTTAATGAGACTACTTGCAATACATAGATAACACATTTTGTTTCTATTATTACTTAAAATATAAATAAATGCCTTTATGGACCAGTGTTATTGAACGTTACCCTTAACAGAAGCAGATATGAAATTTTTCTGGTTTTCTTTTGAAGAACAACATCTGAGTGATCTAAATACTTTCTTGTGGTTAAAAATACATTGAAAATAATAACACCAATTTATATCACTTTTTAAGAAAAGGAATGCTCACTTGCCGGAATGAAACATTGAAAAACAAAAAAAAAACCCCAAAACACTCCCCTGCTCCCCCACCCAAAAATAAGGCAAAACAATAAACATAAATTTTAAAAATGTTCTCTGGGAGTGGAAGAGTGTAAAGCAGGGAAAAGTAGCCATAAGTAATACTGGAAAATATTGCCACAATACCAAAAGGAATCATTTAAGTTAAAAATTAATTTCTAAACTTTAAATCACATCCTGTTTTCAGGCAAATTGAAGACTTTGAAAGATGAATGCAAAAAACTTCCTGGCATGTAGAAAACAATTTATTTTCAAATTTCTAAAGATGTTATTTTCTATCTTGGATACAAATGCCATTTTTTCTATTTTCTCAGTACTGATCCAACCTTCATTATTATTATACAGTTTACATGTTGTTATAAAAATATTGAGAAGGTTAGAATGTACCTTATCATTCCATCTTCAGTTTCACCATCTTATTTACAAAAACTTTGAAGTGATAATGTGAAAATACATAGCAGATACAACCTTTCAAATTTACGTTCTGGGGATAAAACTGTTCACAGGTACAGATGTGTAAAGCACATACTGGCCTTCATTTGTGAAGGTCATAAAGCAAGACAGTAGGATAACCTCCTTTCCTCTTCTTCCAATAGAAATCTATTTTTAGAGGAAGTCTGAATCTAAAAGCAGTGCTGTCCCTTCTTGGGCTTGAAGGAAAGGTGTTCAAAGAAATAGTGTTGGATTGTTGTCTAACAGATCCAAACCCATGTTAGAAGTAGATTTCTTAGCCCATTTCTGTGGGATTATAAAACTCAAATGAAGCACAGAACATATTGAAACAGTTTTGGAAGGAATGAAATAGGAGAGACTGAGTTTAATCTGTTATTTTAACTAATAATGCATAACCTGAATGAACTGATAGCTGAATAAATGCATTAGTATAATTTAAATATACTACTTGTTCTATGCACATAGTACAGTTTTCGCTGTCAGATAAATATGGTTTTTCATTCATTCTCTGAAAGATACTTTCATGCTTTAATTTCTGCTCTCTCTCAATAAAATTTCTTCATGTATTGTTCTCATATAAATCCATAATATTATTAAGAGCTAGAGAAAAAATAAAAAGATGGTTTAATTCCTCTCTCCTCAGTAAAATACTGTCATACATTGTTTTGATACGAATGTGCCATTTTATTAAGGGCCAATGAAAAAAAATTCCCAAGGCACAGTGTTTAGGATTTCATGAAAATTTCTGTTGAGATACTACATAATACTTCACATGTATAGCTTAAATACCAATTAATATTTCTGCAAAAGTCACATAAGCATATTGAGTAAATATTTTCTTTTTCTCATATATGTGGAAATTGAGGTGCAACAAGCTTCAATGGCACATGTAATGCATAGTCAAAACATTTAAGTCAAATTGTTGTAATGTATTTCCAAAAATTCCTTTGACACTCCAGAGGAAATATTTGTAAATGGAAATGCCTCTTGTTACTGTCTTCCTACGATAGTCACTATCCTCAACTCTGAAAGATCTCCAGGGGAAAAGATTAATTAGGTCTCAATTATGCTATAGAAAAATGTACTTTACATAGTTACAATCTGAAAAGCATTGTAGTGTTTCTCTAATGTGTTTAAAAACTCAAAATTATTTTTAAAAGCCACTTAAAGTCAAGCCAAACTCAGGCTAATGGAACATGGTGTCATCCTTGAAAGTGATGTATTCTCTAATTCTTCTGGGCCTTGCTATATGACATTACACAGATATTGTCTGAATTTTCTGTGAATCATTATTGAATTTTTTCTAGGAGATAAATCAAACCAGTTGATAGATGTAGAGGATTACTTCTGCAGCTTTGCATGGCTTTTAGAAAGACACAAGCTTCCAAACCTGAAATGTTAGGAAAGCACCCTCAGTTATTGTTGGTTCTATATACAAAGTTCCTGTTTGTTCTCAACATTTTATTAGTGCTTGCATTTTTTCACAAATCTGGTATTTCAGTCTTTTTCAGGAGAAATTTACTTCTACTCATTTCAAATATATGTTGTTAGCTACAACAATATAATTTGATTACGTTAAAGTTACAGAAAGTTATTGGTTTTGTTTTTATGATGGGGTTTCAATTTATCAGTGCTTGTTTTTTTTTTTTTTTAAAGTGTTTGGAGCCTAGTTTGAAATACATTCTCATGTCACGTGGTTTTACTTAAGACTCATGAGCAAACAATTTTTAAAGATTAGCTCAAAGACAGGTTGACTAGGTGAGTAATATAGCATTGTGATTACATTTGTGTGGAGATTTTTTTCTGTTTATCACTGAAGAATGCACCGAGAGTTTACAAGACTGACTTAGCATCTGTATTTTAACCTGGTTTGGCTTGGTTTTTGGTTTTTCTTGGTTTTGTTGTTTTCTTTGGTTTTTTTTCCCAAACTTCTGCACCAGACCTGGCTGATCTCTGCTTAAAAGTATTTATCCCAGAAAAATGATTGCTCCCAACAAACCCCACTTTATTTATCTGTTCTTGTTGTGGCTTGAAGCTTTTCTCCTTCAGCAATTTCATGTCTGTACTATTCACCTTACCCAAGGGCTAACATCAAGCTTTTCCTGTTCATCTGATATGCCTGACATTATTGGAACCTTAAATTATTGTTCAAGTGACAGTGCTGAAGTTCAAAACCTTTTAGTCTCTTAGAGAGGTCAACACACTGGTATGTAAAACCAGTGTGTAGACATGGAGTGGTTTTGATTTGTTTTAAGTAGGTCTCTAATCTCTGCAGATAATGAGTGTGCATTTGTCACAGAAATTTGTTTCCAGCCTAGATCACAAGATGTTAGACAAGAATTTTGTTCTGTTATAAAGATGACATTTATTATGCCTTTATTAAATCATAAGCTTGTTTACTTTAATAGTCAGCAGTATATGTCTGGTTCATTTCCAAGCAGTATGAAATGGTAGAGCAACTTTAATCATTAATAGAAACAATACATTCCTTTTTTTAAAAAAGGCTGTGTTAAATTTCGTTATCAATAACCTCACCCCAAGGAGGGGCTGAGTAATCTAAAAGGCAACTGAAAAAAGTAAAAAATTACAAGGAATAGTTGTATGAAACAAACACTCCCTGAAGGTGAGGCAGGCTGCTGTGGACATTTGGGACCTTTTAGTTTTGCACGTTATTACCCAAAGCTCTAGTATAGAGCTCAACCAATTTAAATGGAGCTTTATGAAGACTCTCCAAGATATTAAAAAAATTAGGTACACTAGAAGTCATGGAATTTAAATCCTGCAGAATGTTCAGTGAAAAACGCTTCACCAGTGGCAGCGCTGAAGAGTCATTGCAGCTCATTCAACTCAAATATGAGAGAATGGAATGGAAGATTTCAGTTGGAAGAGATCTACAGTGATATCTCCTTCAACTGCCTGGCCAATTCAGAGTCCAAAATTGCATTTTTTCATAAAATTGCCCTCCCACCCTCCTCAACAAAAAAATCTAGCTAAGATTGATGCTACTGTTAACAGTACCGGACAGTTCTGTGTCCTTAGCACAGATGACAGTTTATTTTTATTACAGTAATATAGAAATTTCTTATTAATTGCTAGGAGAGCTCACGTTTGTATTCTTAAACTCTCTAGAGCTTCCATCTCCAGGAAATGTATCTGACCCTTTCTGCCCCAGTCACCCTCAGTGTACAGTCCATCACTGCCCAAATGCCTTCCAAATGACAAATCCACAAATTGCATGGTGTCTGGTTCATTCTTAACTGCTGGAACGTTTTCTGGATATTCTGTAGAACTTTAGCATGTATGAATCCTGTAGAAAATTAAGATTATTAAAAAGCATTCTTTTATGCAGTTGAATTCTGTTACTGGAATACAGGTTTCACAGGCTGGCTGTATGCACTCCTGTACTTAAGGTCAGCCTTAGTAGACAGCATGCTGGCTCTACCTTCCCATGCTAGTGGAGTTACCCACCTACTTCTCCTGAGGGGGGAAAAAACAAAAAATACAAAAAAACCCACAAACCCAAAAGGAACCAAGAATCGGTTCCCCCTTTTGTTATCTGGGGACAGGGAGAACAAAGTAACACAACTTTTTATCTTAAAGCCATCGTGTCTATCCTTACTATGTCCTCTTCCTTCCAAATTACCAGTTCAATTTTCTTATCATCCAGGCTACTTAAGGCTCTTGTATGAGTAAGCCAGCAAAATGTAATTGAATTTATACAGTACGAAAAAGACATGACAACAGGATAGGACATATTGTGAATCTGTTTATATACAGTTATTCTACATTTATTATCTATTACTGCAAGAAGTTTTAAAAATTAACTCATAGTTCTAAATGTAAATATTTGTTTAAAACCTTGAAGCTCTTAAGTAAAAATATAGAAAAGTTTTACCCTTGTTTTACCCAGAAAACATTCAAGAAAATTGCTTTGTAGTGTCTGCTTATTTTTCCCACTGCTTTAAGGCCAGAAGAAGTGTTCATGTCTCTGTAATTTAGATTTTTAAGCCAAAGTTTTTGGCATAGCGCATTGGAATTGAGCCTGCAGAATGGTATATATTTTGTGGAAACAGGACCGCTCAAATTACAGATCAAAGCAAGTTGTTCTTCCTTATCTTAAATATGAACCTGCCATTTGAAAATTGAAAATTAAAAAGAGGGAAAGATAATTCTGGGGATGATCTTAGCTATATCAGGTTATTGTTACAATAATTCTAATACTTTGTTCAGGTCAGCAGAATCCTCTCCTACTGCAAAAGACCTTCCTCAAAGCCAAATGTCATAAAAATTCCATGGAAAACAAAGACAGGTGTTCAGTCCATCTGCTTTAGGTATCTAATTTAAGGTGTATGTGTAAGTTAGTCTCGCTAAGCTCTCTCTGTTGTCAGTGGAGAGAGGGAGGCTGCTCTAGAGCTGATTCAAGCACTCATGCTCTGCACTGTTTGGTGGCACAGCCTGTCTCTTTCCACTGGCTGCCTGCAGAACTTGGCTCTCGACTTAGAAACCTAAAGTTAAATGCATAAATTGGATATTGTGAATACCAAAAAGAGTACTTCATGACTTAGTTCATATCTGTCATATATGTGTATGTCTTAGCCATTTACTTATTTCTGACATAAAAGGTAGCTGTGGCAATTTAGAGTTCACTTTGTCACTAATCTTTTGTGTGTAGAAGGCATGCAATTATAGAACATTTTTTAAATACTCGGTGCTTTTTTGTATAATGTCTTTCTACTCTGCTAACAAAAAAAGAAGCAAACCAAAAACCACTGAGCTAGGGTTGGTATTTAATAACACAGAAAGAGGAAATACACATTTTTGAAGGGCCCAGTAGAGTTAATACAAGTTTCTCTGACAGATTGCTTTACCCAGCAAGTTATTTTGTTCCAGAGCATACTGGCAAATTATGCTGAACCATCTGATAAGAAAATTTTCATTTAAATGTTCCAAGGAAAAAATCATCACCTTTTTCTAGGGAAAATTTTTGTCAGAAGTACTGTGGTATAGTCCTAGCTGATCTTTATCTGCTTAGAGCATCATAAAGATAATTTTACTGTTGGAAATATTTTTAAATACTCTTATAAATTTTAAAATCACAGCTTGTGCTTCTGTCCCTCAGTTACTCAGACTGTGTGACATCAGGGACACTACCTTGATAAATAACTGATGACATGATGATTATGAAAATGGTCTTTGACTGATCATCAGTCACAATTTCTTTCAAATCAATGTCCACACTTCGCAGCATGAATCAAAGCTTTATCAAAAGCTCTTTGGTATGGCACAGCTTTTCCTAGGAAACTTCTTCCAAGGAGCATTACAGCCTTGTTGGGCATCATCTGCTGCGCGTGAATGGAAACATTGAAAGCCTATATGGCCTCAGGCAGCTCATATCAGTTAGAAGATTGCTGGACTACTGCATACTCATAGGAAAACTATTGGCAAAACACGTTAATTTAAGAACCAGAAAATGTGCCAAATGCAAAATCTCTCTCTGGACACAGAATATTCTTATTTTTTTTCCTACTCAGTTGGCAATAAATGATAGTGTATGAATCTAATTTACTATTAAAGTGAAGGTAAATTGTTGCTGAATCATGACATAATGGTCTCAAATAATTTCTGTAGCAGGAAATATAATTTGTACATATTTGCAGAGACAATGTAGTGTTTCATTATTTCTTTCCAACACATTTAATAATTGTAGTAATTTTAGGTAAGTGAAGCCCAAGTAAATGACTCCCAGTGGTATTATTGCTTACTATTTTTCTAATTTCTAGTTCTTTGCCATTTGCAAAAGATTATCTACATATGAAACAACCAATAAATACCTCATGTAAAGTTTTTTATTTTAAATGGGGAGAGGGGGGATTAAGACCTCATTTTCTTCTTATTTGTCACTTGAATTCAGCTGCTGGACCCTCTCTGGCTATCTTCAGAATTAGCTTTGGAGAAAAGCTTTTTCTTTTTATTTTAAGGAGGAAGATACTATCTCACTTTAACAGGGGTCAAAATTCCTTTCACTTCAGCAGTTCAGCACCTTTTACTAATAGGTACAAATGATATACAGAAAACACACGAGAGATAAGGTTGCTACTTTGCTAGGAAATTCTGTATCTGCGCAGCAGGACATGATGTCTTTCCTATATATTTGCCATAAGAGATATGACAGACAACAGATGGGCAAAAGAAAGAACTAATTAACAGAAACATATCTATAATGGAATCAAGTAGCAAATGATTTTTGTTTAAATTGCCATAATTCCATTAGTGGAAATATGAACAAGTAATAGTTTTTCTGAATGTCAGTCTTACTGACAAATTATTTCCCTGTCTGTTTAAACCACTTATTATAACTGAACAATTTCAATAATTTATTTATATTTGCTTAATAATACTAGTTAGTTTAAACTTATTAAAAATAAAGAAAATTCTTTACTACAATTTTTTAAAATGTAAAGAAAGAAGAAATATAATCAGGCATATACAATTTTCTTAGAGCAAAGAGCTATAAGGAGTTTATAAATCCCCCTTCCCCACAAAATAGTGGTATTCTATCTTAAATAATCAATGTTCTTTCTATATATAGCTTCAGTTTTGTTTTGTACACCTGACTTTTTTACACAGATGCTAGGAAAATTTTGGAATTATAAATTCCTTAACTGAATTTGTCTTCAAATTTTCCTAAATATAAACAAAGTACAAATTTTAATTGAAATACCTTGTTTGGAAATCTTTTGGGTGTGTAACTCTTTTCCAAATAGCTCAGTACAATATGTCTGTATATTTAGAGGGTTGGAACATAAGAGTAAATCAGAGGGGAAAGGCATATTCTTCATGCTCTCACCTTTTTTTTTTTTTTTTAACCCTCCTTTGGCTCCATGGGTAACTCACTACCTGATAATGGGGGAGAAAGGCAGTGAAAAGAGTTCATTGTAGTGTTCAGCAGTATAAACAGTCATAAGCTATCTGACCCATTGTATTGGGCACAGAAAATCTATAATTATATATTCAATTTCAAGTTTTGCCTTTTTGAAAGTTTCTGAGAACATGTAAGAACAAATCTGAAACCAAACCATGGAGTGAAAACTTCTTTGGTTTCGGGTTTTTTGGTCAGAGGTAATTTACATGTCTCTTTCTATGGAGAAACATAAAATACCAGTACACTTAGGGAAAAACTCAGCTGTTGCATAAAGATTCACTAGCAGAAGTTGAAAACAGGGAAAAGTGAGGCAAATCAGAAAGGAAAATTCTTTAAGAGTTAGATAAAATCCCTATTCATTTCAAATTTTAATTGGACTTTTTCTACACTTATTAAGGAGGTTCTTACTGATCTCAAAATGGTTCCTTTTCCTTCCAACTTGCTAGAAAATGTCTCTCCTGCTCCTGGATGAAGAGCTGGCCATTCTGAGCTATTAATCTATTATCCTTGAATTGGATTACTTAAACTCACTGTATCAGAAGCTTACTGCATAGTCATAGGCAGATACAGAAGATATTTCAGCACTTTCTCCATTGCATCTGTGCAAATAAAGCCCATGCTTCTGTCCTGTACTGGCTTTCAGTAAGCTTTCAATGCCAGTGTGAGGCTTTGATCTTCAAAGTAATCTTCAAAGCAATTAATGGATTAATTCTTAGCTAAATTATGAGAATTAATTTTGATGTACATAAATCCATTCACACTACTCTCCTGTTAAAACAAAACAGATTATTAAATCCAAAGTGAGAATAAAGGGTCCACAATGAAGGGGATCTGTCTATAAAGAGCAAAAATCTGGGTAACAGTGGATGTCTAGAGCTTTATGAACATCTTTGAAAAGACATTTCCATCATAAACACAGTTGTGATATCATGACAGCTCTTTTCACCTAATAAATCCCTGCCAAAAAAAAGTCTTTAAGGGACCAGAGGAAATTCTAGAGGCTCTTTGCAATCCATTAGGGACTTGGTTGTCATTAGTCATTTCACGTAGAAAGAACTCAAGTATTTCAGTAAGGGTAGCAGTATTTAAAAGAGATGACTTACAGATTTTACCACTAGTATAATATCAGTCACAATAAATATTGACTGGGACTTATTATAACCCATTATTCTTCCATAAAAGGCAAAAATGTAAATTAGATATTATGAGAATGTCCTTTGCAAAGTAAGCAATAATGGTTTTTGACCAAAGCAAAAAGCGTATATAATCATACCGTTGGATGCATCCCTTTTAA
>JAVSBS010023887.1:0-32560 GCA_033124195.1 Coracias cyanogaster | reverse complement strand
TGCTTTGATTTGGAAGATGAGTAAGTGCACAAAGGGGTGCTGAGGATGAGCATCCAACAGCAAAGGACCAGAGACTCATCTAAGCACAGGAACTCAGATCTTGAACTCCACTGTGTGGGGTTAAACCAGAAGCTATTCTAGGTTTCTACAGCCTTCACAACTCACTGCCTAACCAGAATATTTTGAAGAATATATTCTTTGTGCAGACAGCAGGCAACCCATTTCAGATCCTATGGGAAAGAGTAGTGAAACATATAGAAAAGTTTTTGTAGGCTTGTCTGCTGTAATTATAGTGGTAACCCATAGAACAAATATGCAAGGTTTATAACACCTTCGCATACACACAGAAGGTGCTAGACCATGTGTAAGCACCCGTTGTTTGCTGCTTAAAATCCATTCACCTATGTGTGACATGATCACACCATACCAACAGAATGAAGTATTTTATTCCCTTACTTTTTGCACACACAGAGTGTCATCTGCTTTCACACAGCCAGTTTCTGTTCTCAGGTACCTGAGAACATTCTGTTTCTCACAGGAAAGCCAGAGGGGTGGGAGGGAGCAGAGTTACACTAGCATCAGAGTGCATGTGACTCTTGTACAAAGATCTGGAAATTGTACAGAGGATCTGAAGTTTAGTGTTCATGCATTGTTGTTTTTAGGTGCTTATCCTGACCTTTGTTTTCTGCATCGAAACTATCCAGAAGAGTTGCTTTTCAGCAGGTCCTTGCTGACAAGTGTCTTTCTGTTGGTTAACAGTAGAGAAAGCTTGTATTTTGATTCCTCTACAGGTGATGCCCACCCACGCTGTCCTGAGCAGTGGGTGGCCTACAGAGGGAGCTGCTACTCCTTCTCGAAGGAGAAGAAGGACTGGGATTCCAGCCAGCAATCCTGCAGGACACAGGGAGCTCATCTACTGGTGATCAGCGATACCAGTGAAATGGTAATGGTTTTCTTATTCTTTGAGGATCTTCCATTTCCTTGCAGATACCTCAGTGACTAACATCCAAGCAGTGCTGTCACTCTGGCCATATTTTGACTTTAAAAGAGAGGAAAGATTTATGACTGCGATGTTGTAGTGCAACTTCCAGTTTCAGTATTCACCATAGAAGTTGCCAGCAGGCAAAGAAGGGTAGAAGGAAGAGGTGAGGGTCACTGTCAGCTATTCAGAATCATCCTATGAAGGATGTTAGGAGACAACCTTCTCCACTGACCCTCTCCACCTCCTCCCCTATCCCAAATAAGGCTAATATGAATCATTTCAGGAAAAGACTGCAGCACTGTGCAGTCACTGTACTCATTGCCTACAAATCTACAACTACATCTGTACTCTTTAGAAATTCTTCCTTTGCAAAAGCGATGCTTCTCCTCCTGATAACTGCTCCTCCTGCTCAGTGACCCTTGCCACTCCCTGTGTTCATGCACGGTTATTTCTCTCTCAGTCTGTTTTCAATGTTTAATTCCTCTCTCTGCCCAAAAAAAAAAAATCAGTTGTGCTGGTGAAATCAGAAACCAGCTGTTCCACTGCTCATTTTCCAGCAGCTGCTCACAGGGGGCAGGGCCATGTATGACAACTAAAGAAATGGGTAGAGCTGATCACTAGGGAGGTGAGGCACATCTGCCTAAGTAGAGCAGAAGTACTTGTCCTGGTTTTGCACAAGCCAGAGCTTATTAGCTCAGGTCCAATGAATGTGGACAGCTTCCAGTCTCTGGACAGAAGTTGCATTGTATGATGTTCTGTGAGGGCTTATAAAGCCAGGTCTCTGCTCGACTAGGAGTATGTACCAGGCTTTCACACTTGCTTAGGCAAATCCCAGTTCCTTGGAAATGCTCATCTTCCCTAGATTACCTGTTTCTCTGCACGGGCAAAGCCTTCCTGGTCTGGATGCTTTCTTACTACTGTCTCTGCTACTAGAGTGTTACCTATTATCCCTACTCAGACTTCCCCACATAAGCAAGACTTTCCTAGCTATCCATGCCCTGTGCTGCAAAGGCTATGACTGTTCAATGTCCTTTTGGCAGGGAAGCACAGTCACCTCCAAACCACCAGCAACACTCAGGCATTCCTCAAGCTACTCCTATTCCCACCACTTTACCAAGCCAGCTTTGTTCTTGCTTCTTTGGGAAGATGTCTTCTCTGAAGCTTTGTGTATTGCAGCAGGAGATAAGGATGGAGCCCAGCCATACCACTGAAAGGTTGCTGCTGTTTGGTTTCATTGCAAGTGTGGACAAGAAAAACTTCTTAACTTCTCTCTTGTCTTTGTCTTTTTTTTTTTTTTTTTTTGTGTGGTGGGGGAATTTACTTCAGGGCTGAGTTTTTGTTGCAGGCTTCACCTTTTAACAGTAAGAAGGAGTGAAAGGTTAGGCAAAGGAAATCAACATTGAAAACAGGTAGGAGAAGAGTTTGTATGAAACTTTGTTCTGAGCTCTTTACACAGATCTGTCAGTGTCTGCACTTCCTGCCCTGATTTTACCTTTAATTGTTAATACTTTGTATTAGCTTGCTAACTAGCTGTATGGTAGAGCATTAATATTAATACTAATAGCATATGTCCCTACATAAAGCTTTGTGTAGGAGATTCCAGGGGACTGGGGTGCAGTTAGTTCACATATATTGCCCTGAGAAATGTCCTCTGAAGAATCTGCCCAGAACCCTTTACAGCATCCTTACTTCCTTGTGAGTATATACATAGTTGTTATTCCAGGCATGATCTGCAGGACTGATCTTCCTGATTAGAAGGTAAGGAGAAGCAGTATTGACAGCCACTTAAGGAACAGTTGGGCAAAAAGATGTATTTTGCTCTCTTTATTTATCCTTACCTCCATTTCCAGACTGGCTTTCATTAGTCATTTTGTAATTTGTCACCATTTCTAGGATTTGTTCAAGAGTATTCAAACAGAATGTTTCTGGATTGGACTGAGGAACAGTACAGGCTCTGGCTGGATTTGGGAAGATGGTTCTATATTCGATGGCACCAAGTGAGTTTAATTTTGTTTTTAAAACAACAGTGCTAATGCAGATTGCCTGGTGTTCCACAACACCCAGCGCTCCTGCACCAGATCTCAGAAGCTTTGCTCCTGGACAGACTTTCTTCTTACCATCACCTGTTTGGTACTGAACTTGAAAGAGCCTACTTTTTACTGTCCTGCACCTTGGAAAGGCATCTACCTGTGAAAAGCAGGACTAATGTTAGTGTCTCACTCTCTTACGTCCCTCCAGCTGCTCAGACCAAGGATTATTTGCCTGCACTGCCAACACAGTTGCTCAGTTAGGGAAGCATATGGCCCATGTTGGCTTTACTGGTTTAATCACCTTGTACCCATTCTACCAAGTGCTGGTGTCTCCGCATGTGGGGACCCAGCTCTTTGCTGCTTTGCTGGTTCCAACCCAAGTCAGAACCTCAGTTTTGGCTCACTCTTTACTTGGACAAAATGCAGCATTCTGCATGAGGGAAAAGTATTATTTGGTCTAGTAACTTTGCCTGGCCCTTTCCTTTTTATAAGAGTTAAGACAATGAGTTAGTCTCTATTAATTCTCCATCAAGGAAACTTACCCAAGATGTCACTGTCAGTAGCACTCTAAGCACTTGGCCTAGTTACCTACTTAAATCCAGCTTTCTATTTCTTACAAACTCCTTGGAGGTGATAATCTTTCCATGAAACTCTCAGCACTGCTATACTCATGCTGATGGATATCACTGCCACTGCAGGGCATCATGTCTATCTTTGGTTATGATTTGGGATCCACAACGGGAAAATTACTTAGATGTGTAGTGTTCAGGTAGATAGGTTTTTTGGTGTACATTTTGTTTTCTTACAGCTGCCCTTTGGAGGTTGGTTTCTTTCACTTCCTCTGGACTCCACCCTTCAAAATCAGATGCTTTTTCTTTCTTGCCTCCAGGAGACAATGTCTGCATTATCTCTCCGTCTCACTTTAGTTCTGTGTCTCTTGCAGGGTCCTCTCTAACAGCCCTGTGCAACATTGTGTTGTTCTGATGAAGGATCACTTTAGGGCCTCCAGCTGTGAATTTCATGCTCCATGGATCTGTGAGAAATCTCTTAGGTAAATCTCATGTGCATTTTCATCTCATAACCATCTCATCAGTGGTATAAGTGCATGACTGTCCTGCAAACCAAAGCTCTACACAAGACCAAGGACTTGCCCTTTCCACACCTTCACAAAGGTGTTTTGCATGGACATTTGTCACCCGTAAGTGAATTATCCTCAGTAGTAGATCCATTCTATTGGATTACTGCTGTTTGTGACCAGATGAGGCTTGGGACATATTCCCTCTCCTTGTCTTTCCTTATTTGTCCTATGAGGGCAAGCAAAAGTTTGTCACAACAGGCGCTGGGTCTTCAGATCTCTGAGGGTGAACTGGTCATTTTCCTCCGTTCCTGAGCATCACTTAATTTCCATTCCCTGCATCTCCATTGTCTGGTGCCAGCAGGACTGGGAAAATGAAGTCTGCTGTTCACTGCCAGAAACATAAACAGACTTCTCCCAGTGGCAGCCTCTCCTTTTGTATCTCAGTGCTATGAGTGGGAGAGAAGAATGTGAAATGAGACTGCAACTTCTGTAAATCCGGCAGTGAAAATAAACCTCCAGTATTGCACTGGACCAAAAGTGTGTACCCATGTCGTTACTTCTCTCTGTTGGAAGGAACCAAATGCATGCTATGTTTTATAGGCTGACTGCAACAAACTAGTCAAGAGGCTGGACTTTTGGAATCATAGGAATATAGTTAATTGTCTTATTATTGAATCAATCAAGAATGTGTTTTCGTCTCCACCTCGGCAGTTTCATATTGTAGAGAGAGGAAGCACACAGCAGTTGTGACCTGCTCTGACCATCTACTGCACGATGCATGTATGACACAGTGCACAGGAGTGTTTCTGTGGGGATTTCCCAAATAGCAAGTCAAAAGCCTTGGCAAGCAGCATGTTAGTGGTAGATGTTCTGAGGTGTGTGTTTGTTCTGGGACAGACAGTCTGGAGAAATGGGCTGACAGGTGCCTCATGAGGTGTAGTTCAACAAGGAGAAGATCAAAGTCCTGATACGTACTAATTTTCTTGGAAGTAAGCTCTTTTTTGATTAACTCAGAAAGCAGTGATGAATAAATACTGGAAGAGCATGGCTAGCAGATCAAGGTAAGTTACAATCCTCATTCTCCATGGCATTTCTGAGGCTACACTTGGACTGTGTTTGGTCTGCTGACCCCCTGTTCAAAAGAGGTGTGGAGAAACTGGAGAGGGTCCAATGGAGGACTACCAAACTGGTCAGAGTATGGTGCAGATGGCCCACAGGGAGTGACAGGCGGAGCTGGGCTTTTTTGTTTGGTCTGAACAAGAGGAGGTTGGAGTGATTAAATAGCTGCCTTCAAATACCTGAAAGGCAGTTACAAGGATTTTGGAACATGACCTTTTTTCGTAGGGGCAGAAGATATAACATGGGCAGTGGCTGCAGCTGCAGCTTCAGGAGTTCAGATTGGGCAGGAGGAAAGATGTCTTCACCAGAGATTAGTGTAACACTGGAACAGATCACTTGAGAAATGGTAGGTCCTCCATCCTTGCAAATTTTCAAGATTTGACTTAACAATGTCACAGCTGACAACATTGGCAGCAGTCCTGCTTTAAGTGAAAGGATGGACTAGAAAACTTTCAGAGCTCTCTTCCAGCCAGCACTTCTGTGATACTATCAGTGAATTCAGTGGAATTTGGATACACCATACTTCATGCTGAATAGGTTGCCCAGGGTGGTTGCAGATGCTCCATCCCTGGAGGTGTTCAAGGCCAGGTTGGATGGGGCCTTGAGCAACCTGGTCTAGTGGGAGGTGTCCATGCAATGGCAGGGGGATTGGAACTAGAAGATCTTTGAGGTCCCTTCCAACCCAAACCACTCTCTGCTCAAAGGCACTGGGGTACCTGTTCCTTTGAGCTATGCCATATGATAGAACTTGGGATTCACTGAGAGAAATCCAGAAAAAATGGTACTAAACCACACTCTCCTCATGGATAGGCCAACACCTTGCAGAAGATTTCTTGAGGAGTTAAGAGTTAACTGCTTAAAATCTAGCCAAAAATCTCTAGAAAGCCTGTTGTCTTCTCGGTTGTACTTGCAGCAGGTGGAAATGGCAGGAGAGACAGGGAAACCTCATTGCCACTGCTTTGTCTGTGCCACCACCTATAAACTGAATCACATGGGCCATGCAGAGACTCTTGATATTAAGCTGCTGCGGCCCAAGTTGGTATTGGGAATGGTATGGAGACCAAGCAGCTTGAGGTCAGATTTAAAAAGTCAGTTCAGTATCTGTGCATGTTCATTGGTACCTACTTGGATTCTCAAACCTTTATAAATCTTGTCCGCCTCAATTGACTGAAAACATTTCAGGTTTTGGCTACACAGCACATTTTTGACCAAGGTCCTAATGATTGGGTTTGGCTATTTGCCAAAAAGAGTAGCCCTAGCTTCATCTGCTCTGTGCAGTTCTGCACCTCTTTCCCGTAAGGTTTGTGTTCAATCCATCTGGCTCCTGACCTGTTCAAACCAATGTAAAGTACCATCTTCAAAATGGCTTTGGACACCCCATGTACAAATCCTCCTCTTTGTGAGTAAGGCAGATCTTCCTGGGTTACATTTCTTTTGGGCAGGCAGAGCAACCTTTAGGCATCAGATGGAGAAGGCAGTTCCAAGGAAATTGGACATGCACTGCTATCATCTCCTTTTCCAAGCAGGTCACTGCAGGGCAGAATGAAGTCTGTAATGAAGGTTTGTTATCTCATTGCATTTGGATTTCTTAACTCCAAAGTTCCTGAGCTTACCAAACTTCTTATGATGACAGTTGGACAGAGGAAGGACAGACAGATAATAATTTTAACCTGCACCCTTTTAAATCCCCAAATTATACTTTACGTCCTCTAAAACAGATCTCCATTCTTTGGATTTTGGGTTAGGACTATAAGTAAGACAGATATTCTACTACCACTTGCAAGGGTAATAATTACCAGACCTATTGATCATCCTACTGCAGACCAAGGTAACTACAGTAAAGACAATGGTCAAAAAGAAATTTCCCTCTATGATACATCACCCATCACAGCGCATTATGTGTATTTCCATGTAATGAAACCATGAAGGACTCCATGAAACAGCAATAATTTGATCTAGATGTACCAATAACCTGACCTGGAACAAGAACCAGTACAGGGAAAGCAAGACCCAGGCCACATCTCACGTCTCTTCTGCTGTGTGAGGGCAGCTGCTGCTCTGAGGAACTGGTTAATGTATTACATGCTGTTAACAGGTTGAACTTTTGGCTGCTTCCTAGCATGTCACTGCCCCTGTTTCTGTCAGGGTGAAGGCCAGATTATCTTAGACAACTTGATTGTCCAGGCATTCTCTGGCCCCTTTTCCTGGCATTAGCCCTCATGGGGCCAGGAATGGAGAGCATAAGGGAAAACGTGGGTGGAAAGGGAAGTTTGCATTCCCTGTTTTCAGATCCTGCCCGTAAGTGGGAGTTATGCACATCCGCTCTTGTCACCCAAACCTTAGATCTCCTACTCCCAGTCTGAAAGAAATCAAATTGCTCCTTACTCCTCCAGCAGCCCCCATGACCAGTGCTGTGGCCAGCTCCATACAGGGAGCCCTAGCAGAAATGGAGGCCTTCCCCTTATACTCTGCTGTTAGCCCTTCTTTTCTTTAGCCATATTTCGTCCTTTGCTGCCTGCTGCCCCGCCCCAGAAGAGAGACAGCTCCAGCCTGCTGGGCACCCTCCCCTCCCTCTGCCCACCAGTGCCTGGCCTTCTGCCCAGAATCAGAGCTGCTGGTTCCAGCTCCTCCTTACTGCCTCTCCTCATTTCCGGAAGGGCCCTGGCCTCTAGCCCTTATCTCCTGTTTGCAGAGGAGAGTATAAAGAGGTTGACTCAGAGAGCGAAGTGGGAGTACAAGCAGCATCAGATCAGGCTGGGTATCTGCTTGACTCCTCACGTCCTGCTCTGCACCATGGGGAAGGACCGGCTGCCCATCAAACCAAGCATCTTCCTCTTTCTCCTCTTCTTCCTTCTTGGAGACACCTCACCCGCCACAGAGCCGTAAGCTATGCAGAGGGGTCTCTGGGCAGCCAGGAGACCTCGGTTGCATTCCTCTATCTGTTGCTTTGTCTCTTATGGTCTGCCTGCTTTCTTTTACCCAGGAATAAAGGCACCAGGGCTGGGTAAAGTGTCTTCTGCAAACAGGAACTATAGTGCTTCAGGGGGACCCAAAACAGTTTGTGAAACTGAGATATCAGTAAAACTTCAGGAAAAGAAAGAAAAAGGGAAAAAGAGGGCAAGGTCTGTGAGAATAGCTTTTGCTGCTTCAGTGAATTAACAGGATTTCAACAAAATTTTCTGCACGAAATCAGTTATTTTGAAAGACAACATTTTATAACTGTTTACACATTCAGTTTTTCTTAAGAGACAAACTTTTTTGTAAAGACAAAGGAAGGTATCATTTTGGGTTGACTACTCCCGGGGTGGAATGCCTAGGAGATGGAAGTGGTTTTTTTGATTAATAATGCAAAAAAAAAAAAAAAAGGAACAAATGACAGATCTGGCAAGATGAGAAATGGTTTTATTTTTTAATTCACATTTTTCATCTCAGCCAATAGAATGAAAATTCTCGTCTCACCCAGGGTTATGTGGCACTCTAAGACTATGATTGCTAAGGTCTGTGAGGGTATATTGTGCTGCATTCCTTCTTCACGTCCTTTTGCCCTGTTTGTGTGTGATGGGAGCCTGTGTTGTGTGCACGTGTACATGTATGGTAGGAGAAGTGCATGGGGTGTCCTGACATACTAGACACTTTCTCCTTTGGCTTTTTAGCAATATCTTTTCCTCCCCAGCAAAGCAAGGCTGTGCTGCAGCACTTTCCCCAAAAGCAGGGTAAGCAGACAGCAGGTTTGGGATCTGAGGGGCCAGAGCTTTCTCCCTGCAGACCAACTGATGGACATAAAGGTGTCAGAGTCTCCCCTACAGCTAAAGGAGATGCAATACCTTACTGCTGAGGTGCTGAGGGCCCTTTCAGATGCTTGCTGCTCTGGGGATGCCTGTCAGAGACCAGCCCTCGCTGACCCAAAAGGGATCCCTATTGCCATTAGGTGGATCAGATTTGATGCCCAGGTGCAGTGCTGAGCACTGTAACACCACCAGCAAGTTGCTCTGCTGTGTAACACTGAGCAGGGACCCCCTGCTCGGGCTGAGACAGAGGGGTTTAATTCCCTGAAAACATGAAATTTGAAAGTGTTTCTGCTTAAGATCTGGCACCACACTGTGGCAGTTTTGGGTCTCTGCGGGAATGAGAGTAGTGCCACAGACAGTTTTCAGCGTGTAGGCAATGGCTGAATGTAGTTTATTCACTGGGTACCAACACTTGTGTAGCTCCTGAATCCTACTAAGAGCGTTCAGCAAAGGTGACAATTGACTTTTCCCCACTGGCATTATTCAGGGCCCTAGGAGGAAGTGCCAGAAACTGGGAAAACATATCTCTTTCAGATGTTTGCATTATCTCCAGTGTTATTTTGCTTCGAGGCCAGCCTCTCTGCTTTCCCCTGCTGGTACAGACATACTGGAAATCTTGTTACACTCTACAAAATGCACCTCTCTCACTGTACAGTGAAGGCTGTAGTCATCAGATTGGTTTATTTGTTCATTCTGTACAGCTCCTGTTATGTGTTCCTGCTCTTCTGACCTGTCCTTCTTCCCTGTTTCTAGGCAGTATATGGTGCTACTGCCCTTTCTGATACACACTGATTCTCCTGAGAAAGTCTGTGTTCAGCTGACCCACCTGAATGAGTCTGTGACGCTGAGTGCCACGCTCGAGTATCAAGGGGAAAACAGGAGCTTGATTGATGATGTGGTGTCAGAGAAGGACCTGTTCACCTGCATTCCTTTTTCTGTGAGTATCTCATCCTTGTGGGCTGATCCCTTGTGCCAGGGTAAACTGCAAGGGCACTGAATAGTAATGACCAGAGTAACACTGTGCAGGTATTCACTTCCCTCTTGGCCAAAAGTATGTTCATGTCCCTGCTCAACACCCTCTCACTACTGAGATCTCCTGTCAAATGGGAAACATCGAATCCTGGAAAGCCAGCCCCTCTCTAGGACAGGAGGAGGAGATGTCAGCAGAAAGAAGTGTTTTTAGTATTGAAACTTCTGATGGCTATTTAGTGAACAGCTTCTTCAAATGGCTCTCCACATCATCCTTCAACAGCCACAGATTGGCACCTGAGTGCCTTCAAATTGGGATAGAGCTTTTGGACCTCACATACTTTTTTTCTTGTGGATATGGAACACTGATTTGAGTAAGAATATAGAGCTGTGGTTGCCTGTGTCTGAAAAAGAGAGGGAAACAGGAAATACATAGCTTAATGTAATTGATAGCCCCAGGGACTATAACAAATCATAGGCAACTTGGAAAGTTGGTCTTCTGGCTCAGAGCACAGATTACGTCTTTGGCCTGAGGGCTGAAGAACTGGCCTTCAGGACACTGAACAGGTTGACATTAGTCTCTGGGTTTGTCAGATGTAGGCTGAAGATTGATTTTTGTCACTTGGTGAGTTCTGTGTAGAGATCTGGCGTATCTGGTTTGGAAAAGGAAATGTCCTGCAAGGGCTAGGGACATTATCTGAAAGAGAAGGGGGATTATTCCATTGCCCCTGTGAATGCCAAAAGGAAAAGGTCAGAAAAGTTTTGGTCATGGCAGTAAGAATTTCTTAAAATTGGGTGGAAGCGCTGGGAGTTCCTGTGCTGCACAATACTTGCACAATCCCTGCACAGCAGTAGGAATGGGGGTCAAGTAAAGATCAGTCTCTTGTTCTTGGTTATAGGTTCCCTCACCTCTGTGTTGAGTCCATCAGGATCGTATTAGATCTCTTATTTCATGAAGGCCAGTTCAGTTCAGAAATCCTTTAAAGGTGGTTTGTAACCTAGTTGCCTTCTCACTCTTCAGCTTCCAAAATCAAATAGCCCATCACCAGTCACATTTGTCACTGTGATGGTGAAGGGGGCAACACTGCAGTTCAGGAGCCGCAAGTCAGTTCTGGTCAAGAATTCTGAAAGCTTGGTCTTCATGCAGACAGACAAACCCGTCTACAAGCCTGGACAGACAGGTACTGGGGAAGGGGTGGACATATGCACTCGAAGCAAAAATTTTCTCTTGGACTGTGCTGGCCAGATGTTGACTGCTTTCAGTAAGAGTCAGAAGTGCAACCTCATGGCTGAGGCTTATGTTTTTAATGCTGCACATGGGAATAATCTGGGGAACCTTAAGATATGTGCATGTATCTGGGGCACCTGCACACACTCCTTCTGTCACTGCGGGCTCTGTTGTTGTAGTCTACGCAGTTAGGGTTCATGTTAAAATCAGGGAAAGATTGGATATTTGTTCTGTAGAGAACAGGGCCAAAATTCAGACTATGTCATGAAATACCTTTCAAAGCAGCAGCTGATTTTGCTCAATGAAGACAGGGAGAACTATATAAGCCATTTATTTCTTATGGGCCATTGATCTCCTAAATTTGGCCTGGACAGAAACAAATGTTCTAAAGGAGGCACTGAATTCTCTATCCACCCAGTGCCAACACAAATGTGCAGCCAAGTGCTGAAATAATTTGCTTTCATGCATCCTTCCTAAGAAGTCAGTCTAGTTATAACAAAATTAGAAAACCTATGTGAATTCCAATATAAAAATTTATCCTTGCAAAGTAGTCAAAGGCAACTCAAATTCGACTTTGGTCCCAATTAATAGATTTTGCCACCCATGATCAGTAAGATGTTCACAGTAATATGTTCACACTGCCTTGTATTTGCTCTTAACATCCTCTTATTCATGTAATTTCTTACATGGGTAACCTTGTAGCATGACTTAGCTTTCTAATGAGTGGAATTTACTAAGAAGAGAACAGCTCTGTTCTCTGCTGTACCATTTGTTTTTGCAACTGATGTTTTGTGGTTGGTGACTGCACCGTGGAAACTCACTCTCTGCCCTTCTCCATCAGTCCTGTTCAGAATTGTTTCTCTGGATAAAGACTTCCATCCCTTGAATGAGGTGGTAAGTAAGATACTTCCTTTTCACTATTTATTTGGCCTTAAAGAATCTGTGAGGGGAAAGGGAAGAAAGAAGTGTCTTTTGGGAAGAGCTTCCAGTCAAATGAGATAATTGTGCAATTCCTGGATTACCTGAGATCTTGTTAATAGGGCTGATTCTTCACATTTCTGCATAAATCTGCCTTCTGCATTCTTGGAAAGGTTTGACAAACTGTAAATGAACGGTGCTTGTATAAACAGCTCAGCAGTGAGCAAACCTGCCATTATCACAGTGTACACCTGCTCATGTTAGTGTTGCAGATCATCCAAAATTAGTAATTTCAGGTGACTTTTCTGCCTGAGATAAAAGATTGTCCCCCCTCTTGATGTACCTCAAAATGCTCAGTTGCTCCATAGCAGGAACTTTTTTCCTTACCCTATTGAGTGATCAACTTGTTCCCTGAAAAGTGGTCATAGCCCTAGTCATTTGACTGTGTTGTTTGCACTCTAAAAATACTGTTTCCTTTCTTTTTTTTCTAGTTCCCACTGGTGTATATAGAGGTATGTACAAACATTCAGTTCATGTTCACATCTATTGCACCTCAGTCTAAGCAAAATAACTACCAATTGCTTCAAGGTGATTCTTGTCTATTTTAGATCCATTACATTAATTTGAATATACAGAACTTTAACTCAATATGGTGGCAACCATGTACTCTGGGATCCTTCTGTTGTTCAGCCATGGGCTCCCCACACAACTCTGCTAGTGCCGCCAACTCCTGCCTTGCAGCCTCCTGAAACACCGGGGCTGGGCCTCCCCTCAGTGCTTTTGATAGCGTTTTTTAGTTCTCATTGCAGACTCAAACTGTTCTCACAATCTCCTTGTGATCTCATTATCTGTAGGACCCAAAGAAAAACCGTCTGTACCAGTGGACAACGGTAGAGTTAAACAGAGGATTAATCCAGTTGTTCTTCAACCTCACCTCTGAACCTATGCAAGGGACCTACACAGTTGTGGCAAAGAAGGTCTCTGGGAAGACCATTCAGCATTCTTTCTCTGTGGAGCATTATGGTAACTGTTGCTGCAGTTTCAGGTTTCTAATAGCTAGTCCTGTGTGGCATGAAAGCTTAATTGAACAGGGTGGTAGATCTGATCAGGATGTCCAGCATGGTTGGAAAAATGTCTTTGTGTCCTCGCCTTCCCAAGCATCATCCCCTTCTGAGGACTGAAGACTGAAGGACTTGAATGACCTGTCTCCACTACTCCCTAAGCCCAAAGCCATGCAGCACAGCTCTTCTGACTGCCCACCTCAGCAAGGCTCTTATCCAGAGGAGCAATGTGCTTGGATCAGTCTGTGCTGGCAACCACAAGCCTCACTTCCTTTCAGAGATGATTTAAGGCCACAGTCTCATCTCCAGTTGTCTACACATCTGTCAAGTGTCATACTATGAATCCAGGTCTCCCCTGCCTGAGGCCCAAAGTCCTGACCTTTTGATGTAGGCTGGGGCTGTCTGTAAATTCAGATTTTACCTTTCCTCCATCACAAGCTAAGCCCATAGCTCTCATGACATCTTAGCGCTTTAACCTCTTTCTGGTGCTCTCACCCCTATGCCAGTTCCATCTGCTTGGCTTGAAAATAGTATCCCAGTACACACCTGCAGGTGGTCACAACCAACATATCTTCCCACCCCAGCAAGCCAGCTCCAGGTCTTGTTACATGGTCCAACATGACCTTGCTCAGGCACCAGAGATAAGTCCTGGAAGATGAATCTGGAAGTGTTCTGAGCTCTTTTAATTGCAAGACTGTTCCTGCTCCCTGAATCCCTCCTAGTTCTCCCAAGACAGTCACCATCCACTTTCCGTCCTGCAGCTGAGTTTGAATGTAATGTCACCCTGTGCTAAGTCACAGGGGAAGCTATGAGGTCTTCCTATTTTGCAAATTGGTAAGATCTACATGCTTTGGAAATGCACATACCAGGGTGCAGACCCAGCTCTGTATGTTTGTGGGAAACCTCTGTTGACTTAAGTCTCTAATTTACTGTACCCTACTGCTGTGGAACTGGTAACCCATGTGTTATCTAAGAAGCTGATGTATTTTAATAATGTATAATCCTGTCTTCTTAACTGCCACAGTGGCTGGCTGACTGTTTGTGGTTTTCCCTGACTTCAATGGGATGTGTAGGTGACAGAAGCCTCTAAAATCTGACCGTTTAGATGCAAAAGGGATTCAGGTCATTTGTAAGAATAGCCTTTGAGCAGCCTTCATGTCTCATTCTTATGTTATTCTTCACCACATAGACTGTTTTCCTTTGGTTCTGCTGCAGTGTTGCCAAAATTCGAAGTGACAGTGAAAATGCCCAAGGTGATCACCATTCTTGATGAGAAGATAAAGGTGACAGTTTGTGGTCTGTGAGTGTCATTCTTTCAAGTCCTTCTTGGTTTCAGACTTTTCTTTAGCTACTGCTGAAAGTCCAGATAAGAGACTTAGATGTGATACTTCATTATGTTTCTGAATCATTTTGGGGTCCCAGAACCAAAGAGATTACATTTACCATTACACAAAAGGCAACAACTATTGCTTGGGGCACTTTGTATGTAACATATGGAAACTTATTGTCCTCTTATTTTTTGTGAGGGTTTTTTTTGGCATATTTTTTGAGTCATAGTGGACTTCAGACCAGCTGAAGGGAAGAGGTCTTCCATTTTATTTACTTTGGAATGATGTTTTAACTGTGGCTTCTGCTTGTCATGGCTGAGAGGAAATCATAAGTGATGTAGCTGCCCTCTTTCCTTTGGGCCACCTCATCTGATTCTGCAGAGCAATGTTGACTGTATCCTGCAGTGAGAGCCGTGGCTCAGGATGAAGAATGAGCCAAAAGACCCAGTGCACATACATATACACACACACCTCTTGGATCAGAATTGAGCAGCGGGGTAGATATTTGCAACACATTCTCCAAGATGAGGGGTGCTCTCAACTAAATCATCATTAGAGTAAATGAATTCTAAAGACTTGTGTGTTATTCCCAGGGATGCAATCAGGACTATAAGATTCAATGCACCTGCCCCCATTGCCAAGTTGATCCTAAAATGTTGACAAAATTCTTTCGGCTTTTTATTTTCTGTGGTGACCTGCTGTATCCTGGAGGCAGCTCTAGGGAAGAGTCCTGGCTCCACCGGGTGAGATCTAGTAATTTTTCTCCATCCATCTTACATGCCTAATGGCTCTGTTTTTCTTTTAATCCTCCCTGCTGGTAGATACACATTTGGGAAGCCTGTTCCTGGCCTCGTGAAGTTCCGTGTATGCCGGAAATTTCAACACCCATCCACTACCTGCTATGGCGAAGAGGCTAAAGCAGTGTGTGATGAATTCTCTGGACAAGTGAGTCATGATTCTCTTGTGGGTAGAGTGATAGGAGAAAGTGTGGTTTATTGAGCTTGCCTTGTAGGCACAGGCTTGCTTGGAGTATGTACAAGCATAGTGTGAAGGGCGGAAAGACTCCATGTATTTTCAGGAAGACTGAAGAAGGAGAGAAGATTGGGTGCAAGATGAAATGTGAAAGGTAAAAACAGGGGGAAGGTCTGTGCAGTAAGAATGATCTGTATAAAGGCAAGAAGCTGATGGAGAAGGAAGAGATGGAAGAAAAAAAAAAAAGGTCAGATGGAGTGTAGAGGGTCTAAGAGAGAAGTGAGATAGAAAAGGCATGAGTGATGAGAGCGGAATTGGGATTTGCGTACACTAGAGACAGCTGTGTGGGATCAGAAGTTGGTGTTACAAGCAGGAAAGGAGCAGAAACCAGGGGAGGCATGATGTAGCTTAAGCAAGAAGGAATGTGGATTAGCAGTGGTACTTAGGACAGACAGAAAAAAATATCACTTTTTTCACTCTTCAGACTGGCAAGTCTACAAGAGCAAAACTGAATTGTGTTTGGACCATGGACAGGTGCAACAGTGCTAGCTTAATTGACAGAAGCTAGCATGGTAGCAATTGTGGAAATATGCCAGGACAAGAAAGCAAGCAGAAAACATTGTTATGGTCCTCGGAGTCCGCTACAGTATCATCCCCACAACTGCCTCTGCTACTGCTGTTGTTACCCATGTTAAAATAGAATATGAACACTGCAGTGCTAACCTCTGTTCCAGGCATCTCTTCCTTTTTCTATGGAGACTTGCTTTGCATTTGAAGATGCTGAAGAGAGGTGGCAATGTTTGGAGATACTTTTCCAACGGTCATCTTCTTTCTACACATACACAGGCTTTGATTTATGTATCACTCATACAGCTTGTGCATTTTAAGTCAGCATCTATATTCTAATGCACCTGATGCCTAGCAAACAATTCCTGTGTGGCATACACTTGAATAATTCCCTATACTTCCATATTGAGTGTTTGCTATTTCGAACTTCACACACACATACATAAAAATTTTCTAACTTGCAGACTCTGCTCTGATGTTGCTGCAAGTACTTCAGAATATTTCTTGCCAAGTTGTTTATGCACTTTCCCAGTTTTCATGAAAACAACAGAGGGAATAATCTGTGAGGTTATGGCTTCTCTTCCAGTTCACAGCAATGCACAGAGATGGATTCATTAAGTTGCATAAACATTATATAAATGGGATTGTAATGGTCTTGTTTGTTTTCTTCCCACAGGCAGACAGCTATGGCTGCCTTTCTGAAATGGTAAAGACCAAGTTATTCCAGTTCAAGAGAAGTGGATATGAGAATAAACTTCATGTGGAGGCTACGATTAAAGAGGAGGAGACAGGTATGAATCATCTGGATGAAAGAGCCATGTACAAGCTCAGAAGAGAATAGCAGAAGGGCCTGCCAAGTAGGAATGAGGGAGAAAAGAGACTTTTGCTTTACTGAAATCCTAAAGTTTTCCTACCTGGAGGCCAGGAGCATCAACAACATTGCTTGTCCAGTAAAGGAGGCTTGACCTGGAGTAAAAGTAATTCTGGTCAGAATTAATTTATTATTGCTTCTTCCTGCAGGAGTGGAGTTGACCGGAACAAGCTTTGCTGAGATAACAGCCACCATTAGCAAAGTCACCTTTGAGCATTCAGACTCCTACTACAAACCTGGAATTCCCTTCTTTGGGCAGGTAGGGAAGCCATGAGAATGAAATAACTTGAGTGCTAAACAATCATGCTACTAAACTTCCTTGTCAGATACATGCCCCTCTGCAAAGATACTGGACCTCAGTGCTGCTAATCACTGTAGGCCTCCTCTCCTCTGCAGGCTCTTGAATCGAGCAACAAAAGCTGAGACCACAGCCCTCATTCTGCTTATCCCTCTGTTCTTGTGCTTCCTCTTCTCCAGTCAAGGAAAATTCTGCTTTTCCAGTCACCTGTTTTAACAGGAGGACTAAGCAGGGGGTTGTCTTCATGTCGATCTCCATGTCCACTCCTCTGACCCAGAGGTGGAGATAAGAAAGGGCCAAAGACATAAGATTCAGAAAGTTTGCAGCTCTCTCTGAAGGAGATGGGTGATGCAGTGGTGGCTTCCTTGTCTGACATGAGCCAAATACTCTTAGCTGATGGACTACCAGTTTGTTCAGGTGAGAGGCATTCCTCACCTTCTATCCTGTACTGGTTTTGCTCCTCCAGGTGAAACTAGTGGATGGGTCTGGTGCGCCAATTGCCAATGAAGTTGTGCGTATTTCTTTACAAGGAGGCCAGGAAGCCAACTACACAACAAATGAAGAGGGCAGGGCACGGTTTTCCCTGAACACTTCCACGTTGTACTTAGATTCGGTTGGAATTAGGGTAAGTCCTGCGGCCAGAGGAGGTAATGAAGGGACCCACAGGGCTGGAAGGGAAGTACTACTGAAGTTTCTACTATATATGCAAAAGCACTTAGCTTCTTGTTCCGGGTTGTTTGTGCCAACCTTGACACTTGTGTGGTGGAAATACTTGTACAACAAACCAGGTTGCCATGTCACAATTGCACTTAGCTTGTAAGTATTTGATTTCTGCTTGGCAATAGTAATATAGGGTTAGAAGGGACATCAAGAGATCATAATAGTCCATTCTGCTCCATGGGATCACCTGTCCTACCTAGAAAAATCTGTTTCAAGTGTGGGTCTATCTTCCACAGTGCAGTGCTGCTAGTGCTTCACTGTCTTTTCAGTTAAATCATTTCCCAAGTATCTCATCTCAATGTCCTTTATGGTCAGTTAAGGCAATCTGCATCTCTCAGGATTTAATTCAGCATTCCGAGTTCCTAAGGAGTCCTACTTTTTTTTTTTTTTCCTTTTTTTCCTGCCATGGAGAGAAGAAGAGTATGAACCATTCACAGAAATTCTCTCTCTGGTGTGGAAATTTTTTATCTGGAGAAAAAATAAGTGCTGCTGAGCATCCTTTTGTTAGTGAAATATGCAATATTTGTGTAATATACAATTTTGTAGTATCTCACCCTGGAATAGGACGGATCATCTGGAATTGTATTTGCTCTTCTCCCTGTAATTCTCTTGTCACAGATTAAAGCCATTTAAAATTATCCAGAAGTTACTACCATGTGCTTGAAGTTTTAAGGATTTTGCAGGGTAATGAAAAGGCAAGAATTCCCAAGTATAGTGAGAAAGATAAGGAAATAAGGGCATATGAGGCACATGAAACGGTGAGGTATCACCCTTCTAAATATGAAATATCTTCCAACTGCTTTCATTGTTAAGAAGACCTGGGCTCTCTCAGGTCCTACATTTCTGTTTAATATAGGTTTTGAATTCTTAGGTGGAGACTTTTCCTCCTTTTCTATAGCATCCTTAGTTTGATTTTGGCACTGGTAATCTCTGAACTGAACAGCACTATCTCTTCTCCAGCACCAATAATGACAAGAAAAATGAAAATCAGCTTCTTTTCTCTTTAAACTAACAGGATATTAGAGAAGGAAATGTATTGGAGTAAAGAGTCCTTGAGCTGATACTGATAGTAAGCAAACAACTGGTATGATTCAGTTTGAGACGAACTCCCGCTTGTCTTGAGTGAGATCATTCCCAATGATTTGCTAAAGATATCACCACTCTATCTTGCATCTTCCAAACTCCTGGGTTTGTTGTTTTTTTTTTTTTTTGTAGACTACCTTATTACTTAAATATAAAAACTGCAATATTAGGCAATGAATTCTGGCTCCAGTTCAGCCACCTGTGTTTGAGGATCTGTGTGTGTATTTTCTCCTTTTCCAGGCAACTCACAAAGTATACCCTTACTGCTATGAACATTCCTGGGTTGTTCCATATTATGAAGGCGGCTATCTCCCACTAAAGCGCTTTTACTCTCCTACTAATAGCTTCCTCAAAATTGAGCCCAATTTTGAGACACTAAGCTGTGGCTCCTCCACAGAGCTGCGGGTGCACTACATCCTTACTCCAGAGGCTATAGGAGAGCAGAAGAAAATAGTCTTTTACTACCTGGTAAGCTTGCACCTGTCATACAGCCCCATCCCTGGAGACGTTCAAGGCCAGGCTTGCTGGGGCTCTAAGCAACCTGATCTAGTTAGAGATGTCCCTGCTGACTGTGGGGGGGTTGCACTAGATGACTTTGAAAGGTCCCTTCCAACCCATTGCATTCTATGATTCTATGATACAGGGATGTTGTCACTGGTAATTGTAGGGGGGCTGGAGATGGAAATTGTGGTTTGTGTCAGCAGGCTTTAAACACTTCCCCATCATCCTTCATATGTTATTTTCCCACAAAAAGGAGGGTCTGGGTTAGGAGCAGAGGAGCAAGGATGTCCCAGTGCCCTCTCGATGAGCACTGGGTCTCTGCCACAGGGAGGCAGAGAGCAGCTGAGGAGGGTGCAAGAAGCAGACGTACAGCTCAGTTGCCCTCCTCTCAGGTTCCCCCTCTTTAAGGTCTGGCTCATGCATAACCTCAATAACAGCAGGGTTTCTCCTTCTATCCAGGTAATGGCCAAGGGAATCATTAAGCAAGCAAGCACCCACATTCTGGATTTGGACCAGGAAAGCAGTGAGTTCCTTTCCTCTGCCAAGCTTGCTGTCCTGAGAGGCTAGGCAACTGCCACAGATGTACAGACTACTTCCATATAAATGCAGGCATCTACATCTCCATGTCCCCTAAGATATGGAAGAGTTTGAGCTTTCTTTTCTCTGCCTTTATTTGGGTTTTTCACAGATGTGCTCTTATTCCCTGTGCTGGCTGTCTTTGTTCTGACACTGCATTTCTGGGGCTCCAGTGCTCCTAGGAGATGCAGATTGATTGTCTGTTTTTAGAAGGTGAACCAAAATTCAGCATGCTTATGAACAGGGAAATGACTTGAAAAAGGCCTTTTCAGCCATAAAGTGAGACTTGCGATCTCTGTGAGCACCCGTTCATCCCACATAGAGGCCTGGAGTTTCATCATGGCTAGGATGAAGTTCAGCATGAAGTCAAACCTAGAATTTTGGCTGCTCCAAGAGCAGGTGTCCTGTACCTTAACTTTTTGCTGTTGTTTTATTTGTTAGCCAATGGGGTCTTCTTGCTACAGCTGCCTGTACAAGCTGATATTGCTCCAGTGGCCCAAGTGCTTGTCTACACCACTGCCTCCAGCAGGGAGGTGATCGCTGATTCAACAAAGTTCAACATAGAGAAGTGTTTCAGCAATAAGGTAAGTGTCCACTTCTTGAGGGAGCAGCCATCAGACTGCAGCATGGTCAAGCTCACTGATTTAGATTTAGCCTGGCTAAGCTCATTTCTTTAGATTTACTAACACTGGACAACCCACCTATCAATCATTCACTGCTTACTGATTTGCACAAGCTTGGAGATTGACTGTTGGAAAAAAGGTGCTAGCAGGGACTAAGCTGATAAAACCCCTCTTAGCGACTACTTACAGCCACTGGTCTCACAGATGGTCCTAGGTAAGAAAAAAGGGGGACACACATCTTTTGTCATATTGCAACACATGTATTTCACTCCTTTTCACACAAACTCATTCTAGCAATGAGATGGCTGCTTCTGGGGTCACAGAGCAAAAAGTGAAACACACACAGCCCCCATCCAATGGGTGAAGCTTATACTTGTAAGATCTTCTAACTCCCACATATCTCATCCTGCCATTTTAATTTCTATTGTTTGTAAATGGAGATAAACCTTGCCTGAACCTGCCAAGCCATGCACAGTGGTGCTTCAATAGCACTGGTGAGACTGAAAGAGTGCAGAAAAATAAAGCCTTCTTTCTGTAAGCATGGGGACCATTGCTCTCTTATAGCCCCACATACTCCTTATGTAGAAGAGAAGACTGATGCATGAGCAACCGTAAGAAGAGAACAACCTTTAAAATTGCTGTCGAGACTTGAGAGTGATAGACAGAACACTGCTCAAGACAATCCCTTGTCCTGCTAAAACCTAAGCTAAATGAGTTCTTGAGACTAGTGTCACTCTAGGAGCTTGGTCGCCTGAATTTTGTTTGTGCATTAAAGGTCATACTATGCACTGCATTAAGGTCTGGGTGCAAGCCAAGTGTCAAGTGATTTATGTGCTTAGATACAGCTTTTCTCTCTGAAAGCATCCTGAATCCAAAGCTGTTGTCAGCTGTTGATAGGACAGACTTTGGGCTATCTCTATGCTAGACAGTTTTACTAGTAGCAAGATTGCTACAGGCCTTGTTCTGCCATTTCCTGAAGAATATTGTTTTTGCAGTCGCAAGGTTATGAGTCCACCCTAGGAGAGGTGGGGACTGTCAGCAGAAGACATGCTGTGGTCTGATTGAGACATGAGGGAGACTGACAGCTAATGCTGCTTTATCAGGCAACATATTTACTCTAAGGATACATTGCATGTTAGGGAGGCTTCGGTACTGCTGAGGGAAGACTTATGCAGGTCAGTCATCTTATTACAAAATCACATGAGATGGTGATGATAACAACTTCTGCTAGCAAGAACTTCCAGGGCAGAGGTTGGCAGATGGTCATTAGAGTTGTGAGTTTTGGAGAAGGCACACAAGCCTGGCTGGCCTCAGCCCACAGGCTAGCTCTTCAGAATCATTACCAGCCAGTAGACATTGCAATGTTGCTTCAGGATATCACTGCTTCTCATGTAACCAAAGAATCTGCTAAGCAAGATCTTTGCAAGCCTGTTTTCTCTCCACATACAATATCTGGGTGCCGTACAGAGACTAGACCTGGTTCAAGACTGCCTGAGCAGATCAAGCTGTTATGTGGGATTATCTCATCACATTCACAGTGGCCATAAAACCCAAAACTGCCTTAAAAGTTGTATGAGCAATTCTGTTGCTTGAAGTTGCCAAGAACTGTTAATGCTGCTTCCTCTGGCACTACAAGAAGGAACCCCAGAGAGAGTGGTGGGGTGGGTGTGGTGTGTGCTGTGTATGTGGGGTTTGTAAGGTTGGAAATGATGCACTCAAATGGAGGGGAAAGTCCTGCAAGGGTTGGGCGTCTGTGACGTAGCCTTTCCTGTGGTTACAGGTGGACTTGAGCTTCTCTCCTTCTGAAGGCCTGCCTTCCTCTGGTGCTCACTTGCTGTTCAGAGCCTCCCCGAACTCTCTCTGTGCTGTCCGTGCTGTGGACAAGAGTGTTCTCCTCATGAAGCCAGAAGCTGACCTGTCACCCAGCTCTGTAAGTGCTTAGTCTGTGGAGCAAGTCAGAGCCTGGTTGGAGCAAGTGCAGCCCAGTGCTGGAGTGGAAACACTGGACAGTCCCTCTTGTCAATCCTGACATGGGAAAGCTGCCCTGTGCTGTTTCTTGTCTTCTTCCAGTGGGCAAAATGATGAGACCTGTGCAGCAGCTGCTTCTTAGTGGTTTTGCGCAACTGTAGGGATGGCATTTAGGAAGCTTTTTAAAGGAAGCTCTGCTTCTCTTGGCCTTAGTAAAAAACTTGTATAGTTGATAATTTTTCAATTACTCTCTCTAGCCATGGATTAAATTTTTGGAGTAGCATCTGGAAGTGTCAGAGAGTTTATTCCCCTCATGCCAAGCAGCAAATGACAATCCCTGAGTAGGGACAAAGTGCTGCAGATGGGCTGACCAATGTAATTTTTTATATATTTGAGCCATAATAGCCAGAGGAACATGCTGTCCATATCAGAAGAGGCAGTATCTCCAAATTTGGATCTCTTTTTTGACTTCCAAATTCCCATTGCCTCCACCACAGGAAGAACCATGGCAATGTGGATATATGTGCTTGCATACAACTTCCCCAGTTGTGTTTTGTGACAGTGGACACTGAAAATGCCAAATACCCTGGCTCTTTCTGCCTAGGTGTATAGTTTGCTGCCAGTGAAGGAACTGCATGACAATCACAATGGTCCAGATGTGCTTTTGGAGGAGCCCCCAGAGACTTGCATCCCCTTGAAGAAGATAGTTCTGAATGGGACCACCTATTCTCCAGTAGTGGAGATGAATGAAGAGGACACTTACAGCATCCTAAAGGTATAGCCCTCTTGCATGGTTAGGGACTGGAGTGGGGGAAGGACTGAGAATGCTTAAGCTTTCTGTAGCATGACACAATGTTACAAAGGAAGAGTTTGTGAATCTGAATCATCTAACACTAATTTTTATCCAGAGACAAGTTCAAGGAGAGTCATAAGCTTCACCTGTCTTTGCCAGCTTTGCTTCCCACTTGATGGAAAAGCGATCAGGCTCGAAGTTTTCTTCTTACAGGAAAAGCTTTGAGGCTGACTTGAAATGAGGTTCTAACAAGAGAGAAAAAAATCCTATGCCATCACAGTTACCCACAATAAATCAATACATTCTTGAGCTGCACTGTAGCCTCAGACATTCCCTTCCAGAGAGAAAACTCTGTATCTACTCCCTGGCTCATCCTGACCCCTAAGCTGCAATTGGACTGGAACCAGTGACCTAGAAACAGAGGGAATCTATTCTTTGGTCTGTCTGGGCCACCCAGGCACTTAGGCCCAAGGTTAGAGGGGTCATCTGTTCAATCCACAAACAGTAACAGCTTCTCCTTTTAAGGCAGTAAAGTACCAATGTCAGGCCTGCTGTGTAAACCCCAAAGGGAACCAGTAACAAAAAAACATGTTGGGTTTCTCTCCCATAGGAAATGGGTTTAAAGATTTTCACAAATACCAAGGTGAGGAAACCTCAGTATTGCAGCTCTGAGAATTACATGCCTGCAGGAGCCCTCCTTGCATCGCCTAAAGCCATGTCTGCAGCACCTACGTATGAAATGAGGACAAGTGGTAAAGAAACGGGGTTTTGTTATCATCTCTGTTCTGAGCAAAGATCCTGTCTGTACTTTGGGGTGAATACTTAAAACAGGAGCTGGGGTTGTGAATTAAACCCTTGGGAGTAGTACTGAATTGGTGGGTTCACAGGTTTGTCAGTGTGGGGTTTATCTCTTTTGCTGGGTTGTGAAGGTCTACAGAAAAGCTTTGATAATTTCACATTACAGGTGAACTAAGTAGTTTTCAAAGACTCTGGCAGATCAGAGGATATTATTCTACTGCTGAATCCTCTGTCCACTAGGCTTTTACAGTAGACTTCTTTTCCTGGATGTCACTTCAGGGATCTCCAATACAACATTCAGTCTGTCCTCATTGACTCATCCAGTTTTATGTATGGTCAAAACCAGATAAAGTGGATGACAAAATTTTCAGTGACAAGTTGGTAGACTTTAGGGACTTAGAATGTTATCCAAATGTAGAAATTAATTTAGCTGAAGTAAAGATGACCAAAACTAGAATTTAGTGAAGAACTTTTCTTCTTTATCTGTTTGGGTGGATTTCTCTTTCTGTTTGTAAAAGCCAAGCAAACCAAGTACCACCCACCACATCTTTGCTTTCCAGTTGTTCAAAACCAAAGTAAAACAAAGTCCTTTTTTTTTTTTTTTTTACCAAACTTCATCTCAAACTCAAAATATTTTCTTGGGAATAATTTTTGCATGGGAAAATTTTCTATTAGTCAAAAAGTCTATTTTTACCCTTCCTAAATTCCAGCTGCATGTTTTTAGTTTGAGCATCTTCATCCTAGTTCTTCAGGAGACCATATATTTGGCAGGGAAGCGGTTTTGTGAAGCATGATGACCCTACAAAAAACCACTACAACAGAAGGATGTTCCTTGCTAGCTGGCCTAATAGGATGGAGAAGGACATCATGTTAAGACTGTACCTGAAGGGAAAAGGCTGCTTGCACAGAAGGTCATAAATAGCTCTTTGCTTTACCATCCTTGTTTCAAACTTGTGAAGTGCTGCTCCACAAAGTTTGAGGTTCACAGGAGACCAGCAGGAAATAACGGAAGGCTAGCTCTTCTTGCTAATAAGCCCTGACCCTGAAACTTCACTGCTCTTGGCACCAGTGCTTACTACAGCCACAGCAAATATCTACTCCCAGCACAGCTTCTGATGCCGCATAGATGGCCACTTTCTTAGACCAAAGCATGATGCTGATGTAGATCTTGCTTGTTTGGTATCATCAGTAGTTGATTTCTTTTCCCTCTCATCACATTCAGGCCGCCAGCTAGGTATGCGTTATGAAAAATTAAGCACTCCTGAATTGCTGACGGAGACAGTCCGAAAGTACTTCCCAGAAACTTGGATTTGGAGTTTAGTTTCTATAAGGTGAGCACCTTGGGCTAGTTCTTTCCTTATTAATAAAACTGGCTTTATAAGGTGAAAACATGAATCCCCACATGTTTGCCATGCCTTTTAAATGCCAAAAAGTCCTTCACTGTTTGCAGAGACCACATGGCAATCCTCTGAGATGGAATTAACTTCAGCTATGATTAGGTTTGTCCAAGGAGTGGCTATGGAAGATATGTGGTGGCCCTACAATAACAAACATACTGTGCCCCATCATTCACACAGGCAGTACAAAGGGGTACAGATAGTTACCAAAATAACATAAAAATTATCCCTTTATCCTTGCTGTCTGTGCTTCACCAGCTCTGAGGGAAATGCTGATCTAGATGTGACCATTCCTGACACCATCACCGAGTGGAAAGCCAATGCATTCTGCACTTCAGAAGACAAGGGCTTTGGCCTGTCCCCGACAGTGTCCCTCAGGGCCTTCCAGCCTTTCTTTGTAGAGCTCACCATGCCCTACTCTGTGGTGCGTGGTGAGTCCTTCACACTGAAAGCCACCATTTTCAACTACCTGACCGCCTGCATCAGGGTAAGGAAGGTTTAAATCCTCCTCTGTACTTGTGTACCTTCTTGAACACTGCTTGCCTTCACCTAGCCTTCTTATCTCCATGTATCCCTAGACCCTTCACCTCTGAATTTCTTATGTTACTCCTCCTATATACTCCAAACACAGAACCCACCACTCCAGCTCCCTGCTCCTTTGCTACTGAAGAAACAACTATGGCTATGGCTTCCTAGCTCCCTGTCTCTCATGATCACCTTTCCCTGACTGTGTTTCTTTCTACAACTGGCAGGTCAGTGTGACTCTGGCTCAGTCTACTCATTTTGTGGTGACTCCGGTGGAAAAGGAGGAAGAATCATATTGTCTCTGTGAGAATGGGAGAAAAACTGTGGCTTGGCTGGTGACTCCCAGGTCTCTAGGTAAAGGCCTCAGGGTGCTGAAATCTGTGGGCAAAGGTTTCTTTGTGCTATTCTGCCTACTCAGTATTGGGTGTTAGAGCAACAGTTTTCCTGGGAAGCACTGCAGCTGTCTGTCTTATGAGGAGCTATTTGTAAGGCAAAGGCTGGTGTACTCATAGTGTATAAGGCTGTGTCTGGCACCACATGCAGTACCATCAAGCCCTACAGCCCTCGGACAACATCTTCTGAAGCCAGAGACATTGCTGACCAGCAGAGATGCTCTGTCAACTCCATTCCTCCCAGAGATTAGACGATTACTCCATGGGGTCTTCATACTTTGTTTTCATTGTTGTTATGTGCTGTGGTGTTCACGTGAGGTAGCAGTGATTTGAATAGCAGTGAGGCTGGTGAGTACCACCACTGTGGTGTCCTAGGTTCTGGAAAAGAGTCAGCAAAATAGAGGCACCTTTCAGTGGCAGTGCAGCTGATCTGCCCCAGGATGGCTTCTGATATAGACAGCTATGTTCTTGTGGGAAAGAAGCAGAACTCAGGTGTGATAGAAAATCCCCATCCATGAGCCTGCAAGTTGAAACTCCTGGAGGTGGCAGTGATTCCCATTGCCTAGCACTGCCTGACAGGCCTGGCTGACCCCTGTTTCCTCCAGGGCAGGTGGAGTTCTCGGTAAGCACTGGGGCCCTGCAGAACCAGCAGCCCTGCGGGAATGCCATCGTGGAGACCCCTGAGAAAGGGCGGAAGGACACGGTCATCAGACAGCTGCTGGTGGAGGTACGTAGGCTGTGGAAAGGGAGGACTGAGCCTTCCCACAGGCTAGTGCAATTGATGCAATTGGACAGGATACTAGATCTAGGCTCATCTAGATTCCCTTTGCCATGAAAGAAAGAAAGCTGATCTTTCAAGGTTCCTTCTAACCTGGGCTGGTCTAATATTCTGTGAGATCACTACACAGCATGGCAATATGGTGGTCTGACATAATCTTTATACTTTGTCAGGGCTTGATAAAGACTGTAGCTTAATAATGCTGTGCAATGTGTCTCTCAGTGCTCTAAATTTTCCCTATCCCCTACTGTAGCAGGACTCCTACTCCAGGACATTCTTCTCTTTACCTCCTACCTGTCACTTCTGATTTCAACACATGCTCTTTGCAGCCTCTCCTCTCCTTTTGAGATGCATCCAGTAAGTTTGCCAGTCAGCAGATACTGCCTCTCTGCTAGCTGAGTAGCCAAGCAAACTGCCTCTTAAACTGTGTCATGCAGCTTGGATTTGCTACCATAGTCTGGCACCAGGATGAAGGTGGAGCATTCACAGGCACCTAGGGGAATTCAAGGCCTGTAGAGAAGTCCCCTCGTAACTCCAGATATTATAAAAGTCTGTGAAAATATGTTAACATTTTATGGCTTATCCATTTCCCATGGCAAGAAGAGTTGCTGGTATGATGTGGTATAGAAGGAAATATTAGGTGGCAGTATTGCATGTTCTTTATAGGAAAATGCCAGTTTATTATACTGGGTGTGACATTCTGGCAGGTAGATTCTATGTTCTTAGCTTTTCTCTGTATCATAAACCCCCCTAATATTTGCCTACTATGTTGTTGTTACTAGATATTTGTGTACAACATCTTCCCATTTGATTATTAACAGACACAGGTTTGGTTTTTTTTTTCCCCAGAGTGTCTGCAGCATTATGATAAATAGCACTGCAGACATCTCTTCAGGACAGCCCTCTAGAGCTACTGTGAGCTTTTGCTAACAAAAGCACTTGCTGTAATGCTGCAGTCCTTTTGTTACAAGGATGTTAAGTGTCTCTTGCTGCATACAATAGTTGCAGGTCATCCATCTAATAGTCCTGCAGCGTTCTCTCCTTTTCCTGTCCCTTCTCCACATACAACACCAGTCAGTTAGGATCATGTTTATTTTACTTGCTTAAATTATTATTTCAGGGCTCTGTATTTCAGAGAGTCTTTGTGACTGCTTTTCCTTCTTCAGTTCACTCACTTTTCACATAACCCTCTGTCCTTGTTAAGGATTTGTCTGTCTGTATTTCCTGTCTCACTAACTTCCCACCTCTCTTGTTTTCCTTCATCCCACTCAAGCCTGAAGGAGTTGAGAAGGAAACAGCCCAGAACTCTGTGCTCTGTGTAAAAGGTAAAATCCACTCTCCCCAATCATTCCGTTCCTGTGTGATTTGATGGGTGGGACATACCTGAAGGAGGAAGATAGTGCTGCCTCTATCATATTCCAGTATATTCCAGGTAATATAAACATGCTCCCATCAGTTGGGAGTCTGAGGTGTAAAACAGATGAAAGCTCTAGAGAATGGATCATACTGCTTAAGCATCAGGGCATGAACACAGATTTTGCATGACTGTTTGCATCCCTGTTCTCTTGTATGCTGACTTTGGAGTTACAGGCACTGTCTCCTGTTTTCTAGCACACCCTTGAAAAAGCTGTAGAGAGAGGACCTACAGTGCCTAACAGTGGCTGGGGCAGATGTTGCCTTATAGCCAGGGAAAAGCGAAGTGACTGAAGCCAGGGCATTTCTCATGGTTCTAAGTGTTCCTGTTGTTTCACTGAGGTCCCCTCCCCTTCCATTAGCTAGTGCTTGGAACTGCACTGAAGCTGTCTGGGTCTTGTTTCTCTCTCAGGAGTGCCTGTAAAAGAGAAGTTTTCCCTTTTGCTACCCTCAAATGTGGTACCAGACTCAGGCAGAGCATATTTCTCAGTGTTGGGTGAGTAAGCAGCCTGGCAGAAGAACCATGTGTTGTTTCTGTCCCTCTGTGTTGACCTACCTTACAGCTTTTTTTCCTCATTTCCAGCACACCTCACTCCTGTCTTTGATCCCTTCTGTCTTAAGCACTTTCCCTTCAGTTGTGCCCTTCCTTTTCCCCTTTCTGCATGTCCTTTTGTTCAGGGTTCTCTGCCAGTACCTTTCTCTTATTTCCTTCTTTTCCTTTTCTCTGCTGTTGTGTGCTTCATTCCAGGATCTTTATCAATCCAGATTTTCTTTTGTTCTTCTCTGTCATCTCCTGCTTTTCTAGTTCTGTAGCTCTCTCTGATTCTGATAGCCAGCCCTGAGTACTGTTAATACCCCTCTGCTATCTCTTGCTCTCCAGGTGATATCATGGGCACTGCCATGCAGAACCTGCACCAGCTCCTTCAGATGCCATTCGGCTGTGGGGAGCAGAACATGGTCCTTTTTGCACCCAACATCTATGTCCTGGACTACTTGAACAAGACAGGGCAGCTGAGTGAGGAGGTCAAATCCAAGGCCATCGGATACTTAGTGAGCGGTAAGCTGGGTGGGACATGGCTTTTGCTTCTGCTTTGGCTTTTTTCCAGATCCTGTCTAGGGAGATTCTGTTAAATATTGGCTAGACGTGGCAAGAGAGCTTCTCCCATGCACAGATGGTCTCTGCTGAATGCCCAAGAAGGCCCTTCACTGCTTTTGTCTTTATTATTTTACGTTACTTAAGCATTAGAGTACCTGATCATTGCACCCACTTTTCTCTGCTCCCTAACTGGGTTGCGAGGCAGTGCAGAGTTGTGAGGTGACCTCCTACAGTGACTTGTCCATTGCCATTAATATGTCCTGCCTTCCTTCTGAAGAAAGGCAGGTGTTGGGTTCTCCTCATGCAGAACAAGCAGTGCATGGAGGTGGGGACATACCAGTACTTCTTATTGGCTAGGACAGGACTGACCTACTCCTCTCTCCTTTGCCTTTGCTGATACAGCTGTTTTTCTGTTCCCCCATCCCTCAGCAGACCTTCTCTGGCATCTGAATCCTGCTTTAACTCTCCATTACAGGTTATCAGAGGCAGCTGAACTACAAGCACCCAGATGGCTCCTACAGTACCTTTGGACCACGTTATGGCCAAAGAGGAAACACCTGGTGAGATTTCGGTGTCACCTATGCCTTCTGTATATGCTCCTCTTTCTCACCTACATCTTTATAATAAATGGTGCTTGACAGTAAATAGGAAATGCTGTGGTAGACCAGCAGGCTTTCCAGAGCTGGTGTGGTCCCTGTACTACCTCCTACTCGATGAAATAGGTTGCATCAGGCAGTTATGTAGCTAAGGCACATCCTCCCACCAGTAGCTGTGAGGACCATGACAGAAAAGAAGGAAATGGAGATAAACTGGGGAAGAAGGGAGCAGGGGTTTCTCATCCTGACTGAGGAAGGTTGAAGAGTTGCAGTGGCAGCTCTCCTAGACTAGCATCTGCTGAGAATGCTGCTGGGAAAGGTGTTCCATGTGAGTGGAAAGGATCATTATCCAAGATCAGTGTTGTATGTATTTTTTTTTTCAAGAGTATTTGTGTGTTACTAAGCAAAGACAGCCTGGAGGAGCGTGTGTGTTGCCAGTGTGACTTTTTGCAAAGTTTTGAGTTGCTTCAGCATATTATTGCCATGCATTTTCAACTTTAGGTGAGGGTAAGAATAGATGAATTCATCATCTTTGGTCTGCTTTTAGTTTCTGAAACAGTACTTGGCTCATGACAGTGTGTTGGCTTCTCACCCCACAGTTGCTTCTTCTCCATAACTGCTTCTAATAACTCTAGTAAAAACTCTTTTAATGTGTTCTTCTTTAAAATTCCAGGGAGATCTGGGAAACCCATGAGGCACAGATTTCTAATGCAGGAGTACTGCCAGCAAACCATGAGCTAGCAGGGATTTAATTATTCTTCTGTATCATTTTGAGTGTTATTATTATGCAGGTGTTGAGCTAACTGGCATGCAATTCTTTACTTTTTCCAAGATATGTTTTTAAAATATAGATCAACAATCACTGTCCTTCAAACTGTAGCCTCAACACAAAGGGATCACAGGGTTTTATGAACTAAGAGAGGGATAAGAAGTTAAGGTGAGAAGCAGGTTTTTGACAGATCTTCTGAGGTGAAGATAAAATACGCACGTGATCTGACTAATTGACCAACAGTTCCCCAGGCCTTCTTGTCTTTCTCCAGACAGATGATGTGCACATGGGCCCCGTCACCTGAGATGGACAACTGGTCTGCTCAAGCCCTTTCACTGCTCTTTCTCCCTTTCAGGCTCACAGCCTTTGTCCTCAAGTCCTTTGCCCAGGCCCGGCCTCACATCTTCATAGATGAGAAGCACATCCAGGATGCTTTGGTCTGGCTGTCCTACAAACAGAAGGAGAATGGCTGTTTCCGTAGTTCTGGGACTCTCCTGAACAATGCTATGAAGGTAAGATGTCTCCCTGCTTGTTTTTTTGTGAGGCTAGAACAGGACCATAAGTCAGATGGGTCCAGTTCCACTTCTTGAGCATACAGGCAGATGGGAAATTCTGATGTCAACAACAGGCACTAGGGAGCCAGATGCCAATCTGTATGATCACCACAGTAGGAAGGAGAATGAAGGCTAACCTGCACTTTGTAAGTGATACTGATACCTCCACATCAGCTGCAAGGGTAGTAGGCAAGCTTAGAGTTTACGATGCTAAATGAAGTACTCCCACTGGAGTGGAAGAAAAGACTGAAGACAAGAAACTAGTTGAGGTCAGCATCAACCTTTATGTTTCCTTGCAGGGTGGAGTGGACAACGAGGTATCACTGACAGCCTACATCACCATCGCATTGCTGGAGATTCCTCTGCCTGTAACCGTATGTGGCTACACCTTAACTTGAGTCAGTTATTTTGTGTCAGTTTATAATGATGCAACACTGCCCAGAATTTGCTCCCAGTGGGAAAAAAGGACTTGCTTGTTCAGCCCTGTGATAGAAGAGTTACGTGCTGTCAATTTTGGCGTTTCTGGAACACATTGTACCCTACTTGTTCCTAGACCTGATTCCACATACTTCAAGTGGAATGATGTGATGTTAGTAAGGCAAAAAATTAATCTACACCAGCCGTTTAATCACTGATTGTCTCTCCCCAGCACTCAGTGGTACGTAACGCGCTGTTCTGCCTGGAAACAGCAACAGCAGAGAAAGAGAACCATGTGTACACCAAGGCACTGATGGCATATGCCTTCGCCTTGGCAGGGAAGGAGGAGAAG